>LPNX010852855.1:292368-310329 GCA_001517045.1 Pseudotsuga menziesii | reverse complement strand
GAGATCAGTGATGAGCTGGGTAAGCGCAAGGGCTTTAGTGCTCTTAGGTGTTCGGAACGTGAGGTCATATTCCTGGAGGATAATGACCCATTTAGCCACACGACCTTGCAGGAGCCGTCGGTTTAGGAGATATACCATGGGGTTAGAGTCGGCGACGACGGTGGTATGACTAAGTAAAATGTAGTGTCGCAATTTTTGGACGGAAAAGACCACTGCTAGGGCTAGTCTCTCCTCATATGGGTAACATAAGGGAGGGCCGGACAAGGTCTGGCTGACGTAGTAAATGACATGCTCTTGGTGTGAGGTGTCTTCTTGAACCAAGACACCGGACACAGCATGCTCAGATGCCGAGACGTAAAGGATGAAGTCCTGAGAGAAATCTGGGGGGGAGATCAAGGGGGCTTGTGTGAGAGCTTTCTTGAGGGCTTCGAATGCAGCTTCTGCTTGCTCGTCCCAGACAAAGGGTACGTGGGTACGGAGCAGGCGCAAGAAACCGTGAACGGTTGTGGCATAATCAGGAACGATGCGTCGAAGGAAATTGGATCGCCCTTGCAGACTTTGGAGTTGCCAGAGTGTTCGAGGAGAGGGAAGGTCTAAGATGGCTTGGACTTTCAGTGGATCAACAGTAATTCCTTTCTGGGAAACAATGAAACCCAGCAATCGGCCTGCTAGAATGCAAAAGACACACTTGTGTGGGTTCAAGCAGATCTGATATTTGCGACAACGCAGAAAAAATTGCAGAAGGTCGTTAAGGTGGTCTGATCGTTTTCGGGAACGAGCTGTAAGGTCATCAAGGTAGACGAGCAGGATTTGGACCAAATCGTGAAAGCAATAGGTCATGGCCTGCTGGAATGTGGCACCAGCATTTTTTAGGCCAAAAGGCATGACGCGATAGGCGAAGGTGCCCCATGGGGTAGTAAAGGCAGTCACTGTACTGGTATTCCTTTCTGATTTGGATCTGATTGTATCCAGAAAAATCGTCCATGAATGAGAGGACTTCATGCCCCGCACACGCATCGATGAGCTGGTCAATAAATGGAGTGGGGAAATTGTCTTTGGGACAGGCGTGGTTTAAATCTCGGAAGTCAGTGCATACTCTAATGGTGCCTTGTTTTTTGTTAACGGGAACCAGGTTTGAAACCCAGGTGGTATAGGCAATGGGATAAATGAATCCTGCCGTGCGAAGTTTCTCAATCTCTGCTTTGACAGCTGGGAGTTTTGAGGGATGAATGGGATGCTGTTTCTGACGAACGGGGGGTACATCAGGCCATGTATCAATGTGGTGCTCTATAATGGCAGGGTCAAGGCCGGGTATTTCAGTATAGGACTAGGCAAAGACATCACTAAATTCGCTGAAGAGTCTTTTGTATTCCTCAATCTCTTGCTCACTGCAAGAGGCTCCTAAAGTAATGAGTTCGGGGGTGCTTCCTGGGGCCGCGATATAAATTTGGATGACAGGTGAGATATTGGCGATGTTACCCTCTTCGAAGGCATCGGGAGCAGGAATAGGGTCCTTGAACCAGTCGACCTTGGGGGGAAGGAAGTCTTTGGATTCAACTACAAACTGGGTAGCCGTGTTAGAGGAGGATTCATCTGGGAGGAAGTATGAATGATGGTGCATGTCATCCCAGGGATACTCCGAGGAAGTGAGAGCCTCGAGAATCTCTTCGTCAGTACGAAAATTTTGTGTCGTCAAATCGGTTGACAAGGGAGCAGGGGCGGAAGAGATCATATAAATGGTATTAATCTCTTCGAAAGGGGGAGAGACTGGGGGGAGGATCTCCTCACTGGTGGGTGGTGCCGTCTCAAGATCCGGATTGTTCATCTCATAGAGATATACTCTGTAATCGGGGAGAACGGGACAGTGATTTGTGTAATGCCCGTAAACACCGCATATGGCACAGGGGTGGTTAGTGCGCAGGGATTTGTCGTGAGGCTTAGGGGTTGACTCTAGTTGGACAACTGGTATACTGGGGTCGTCATCAAGCATTTGCATGTGTTCCTGTAATGCCGGTAACTGAGGACATTGGTGAGTCGCATGGCCCAACTCATTGCACAACGAGCATTTGGGAGGAGCACGAAACACAGGGGGGTTTTTGACTGTCTTGGGAGTTGGGACAGCAGAGTAAGGTTGGGGGCCTCTGCCCCCAGCGGGTTTGGTAAGAGGAGGGGGGGCGGTTCGTGGAGGACGATGGGGTAGCAACACCGGGAGGTGGTTGACTAGTAGTGACAATGGGTTGCACCGGTTGCAGGACGACATCTGGTGTCGGTGGGGGAACGGGAGGCGAAAGATACCAAACGGGTAATCCTAAGGTTAAACCAGGGAGGCTGAGGGTAGCCATGACCGGGGTGCTAACTACTCTTGATGGAGGGAAGAGGAAAGGAATGGTATGGATGGGGGTAGCACCAATGTGGCTAGGTACCAGAGGGGGTTTAGGCAACAAGGGCGGTTGATTAGTAGGAGTTCGCGTATTATGGGACAGGGTGCACAGGTCAGACACGTTAGTGGTGGGTGACGGGGGTGGAATAGATTGGAAGGTCGAAGTCATGGGCGCATCTGAGTAAACTCCAGGCCCCATAGAGGAAACAACTGAAGTGGTGGCACTCGAAACAGGTTGTTCAACCATGGGGAGAACATTTTTGGGTGCCGCGGGGGCACTGGGATCATGGTAGGTGAGTTGGTCAACCTTGACCATGCGTCCCTCATGAGGGAACATCATGGTACAAAAAACGGAAGAAGCAACCGCCCGCATGGCATACATGTAGCTACGGCCAAGTAAAAGGTTATAATCAAGCTGTGCATTAATAACCTCGATGTTGATGAGGATAGTTTTGCCATCCAGCTGGACGGGGATGTTAGTTAAGAGGCCTTGTGGTTGAGCCGAATGACCGTCGTAGGCTCGCAACACAGTAGAGGACTGATGGAGAGTGGGGGATCCCATTTTCTGCCAGATGGAGGTGGACATGACACATGTAGAGGCACCCTCATCAATAATGCATCGATGGACGACAAAATTCCGAATGGAAACGGAAACTTGGAATGCTAAAGTGGAAGGCATGTGGGGTTCGGATTGGTCCAAATCAAATGCCATTACATTCGAATCATTTGGATCGATAGCCCCAATGGCTGAGAGTAAAGTCTTGCGCTGCGAAGGGCAGTTTTTTAAGACTTCTAACGCAGACATGGCTGCGGGAGATTGGGCTAAGTCATCAACAATGTTGTAGTTTGACGCAGCCCGTGCATTGGGGTTATTGTTGATACGGGGAAGCGGGAAACGAGGTGCTTTGGGAGTGCCATCTAGTGGAGGTGGAGGTATACGTAACGCCTGATTAGTGGGATGAGCGTTAGTGGGTTTATCGGTGGGAGGGGCTTCAGAGGTGGAGCCATATTGGTTCCGCCGGGTCTGGAGGTTGACTTCATCGGAGGACATCATCAACAAGTGGTGGGTACCTGAGTCAGACATGGGTTTTTCAGGAGCAGCGTAAGTGATTTGTTGTTGGGTTGGCGCGTTGGCTTGAGGGGGAACCAACGGTTGAGTGTTCACTACGCCTTGGTTTGGTAAGGGGTTTTGTAGCACCAAAGGTGGCTGCTGAGGTTGTGGGGGGTGTGGTGGTGCTTGAGGAGCCGCTTGCCCTTGGCGGTGGGCATCTTCAGCCCAAAGTTTCCGAACTCGCTCCATGTGTGGGAAAAAATGTGTGTAGTGGCCATAGACCCCGTAAATAGAACAAGGATGGTTTGTTCGCAAATTGGGGTTTTTAGCCTGCTTGGGCAGGCGATCAGGGTTTTGGTTAGCAGGGGTCGCATTATTATTATCGGGGGGATTAGGTGGTTGACCAGCTTGGTTTGTAGGTTGGTTGTTCCCATGATTCCGGCCCCTGCCGCGGTTTTGTTGGCCCTGGTTGCGTTGGTTGGTCTGGTTTTACTGCGGTTTTTGTTGGGCATAAACTTGCCCTTGGGCAGCAGGTGGATTCTGAGGTTGCGCATGTGCAGGAGTAGGCTGCGGTGGATGATATGTAGGTGGAGGCTGCGCAGGTGCAGCAACTTGAGTGGGTTGCTGATAGGGCTGTGGTGCAGGTTGTGGGTTTGCCGCAGGGGCGGCCTGTGGCAGGTAATAAGCGGGTTGGGCTTGTGAAGGCGCAGGAGCTGGTGCAGCCTGCTGGTGGTAGTAGGGCTGAGGTGCGACCGGGTTGGTGTAAGCGGGAGTCGTATGAATGAAACACTGAGGTGGACATGATGGTACATGGGAATGGTGGTGATGTGTCATGGGAGCATACGAGTTGGTCGCTCCAGACTGGGAGGTAGCCGGTGAAAAGTCAGGGCCAGGGGTAGGACGTGCTATGGAAAATGGTTGAGGATGCGAAGAGACACGGCCAATGATGCCGTCGGTAGCGTGGGATGCCCCCTGCGCATTGTGCTGGGAGGAGTTGCTGTGAGGGGCGTCAGGTATAATGGTATAGAGATAACCCGACTGGGCGTAAATGAGGTCGAATTGTTGGGCCTTAAGGATGGCTTCTTCTTCAGACTGGGGTCTTTCGGATGCCACATCCTTAGCAATAATAAGAAGAAGGGATTTGAGGAACCAATCTAGGAAGATACGGTCATCTAATTTGATCTTGCATAAGCTACGGCGTCGATGCCACTCATGAATGTGGTCCGTGATGTGGGTAGCCGTGTTTTGTCTGCATGATAGGAGGATCTCAACGCCCACGTCATAGCGGATAGGTAACTGGAAGAACTGCAGGAAGGTTGAGGCAAGGGAAGTAAAGGTGTTATGGGTTCTGTGGGGTTGCTCGATATACCACTTGGCTGCAGAGCCAGTGAAAGGTGTGCTGTAAGAGACGGAGGCGAATAGAGTCGTCCACTATGGAGTTGGAGGAACACCATAGATGGAAGGACATGATGTGGTTTTGTGGGTCCTCACCTGCCTTGCCCTCGAACTTAGGGATGTCAGAGGGGAGCTTGGTAGGCATGTGAGGCCACGCAGGGTCATGTCGGATAGGGTCGTTGGTCAATCTGGCTAGGTCAGGCAGGTTGAGGCTAGCCATGAATGGCAAACTAGAAGAAGGATGTGACACGGTAGTGGGTTGGGCCAAGTTGGGGCCAATGCCCCCAAGTGGAGGGGTAGTGTTAGGGAGGTTGCCCCCAAGTGGGGGAACTAAGGTGGTATAGGACGGTCCTGCACCACCATGGGTAGTGTGAGCCACTGATGGAGTGGGAATAGGTATTCCCGCTGCGGGAATAGGTGCCGTGAGGGGAACGGTAGATGGGGGCCCTGTGGAGGGCATACCCACAGCGGGTGTGGTCACTGGTGTAGTGGTGGATGTGCCACCAACGGTCCCTACCATGAAGGGAGTGGAAGTCATGCCAGCGATGGGGCTAGTAGGGGCAGTGTAAATGGGGTTCTCAGACTCGGGCTCAGAATCGGAAGTAAAATAAGGGGCGTCAATATCTGGTGACAGAGTCCTATGCCACTGATGAGTGGAGTCAAGTGAGGATGACCTGTGTCGATGACGGGTGGTGTCAAGTGAATTGTGCTGTGGGGGTTCGCCCCTGAGGCATCGAGAATGTCTCGGGGACTCAATGGTGACAGATGGTGTCAAATCTCTGTGGGTTGAGGTGAGTAAAAAACAGCTCAAAAACCCTAATGCAACCAAGTGTGCAGAAGGAGAGCTCAAAAAATAGGGCACTCAGGCCAACAACCAACTCAAAACACCTACTGTAATAGCTGTGCTACAATAGGTGGAGTGTCAACAGAAATGGTCAGAATACCAACAAACAGCAGGTTTCCTAAAGATAAAAAACGGTGGACTTACTAGACCAAAAGGAGGTAAGGGAGCATGCAAACACCTAACTAAAAGTATTCTGACTCAACTAGACATATCCTCTGCAAGGTGATGAAATCCAAGTCAGACAATATGAATAGGAAAGCCAAGTGGCTAAGATATCCCCCTACCGGGAGGGACACCGGGTAGTCAATCCTAGAAGAATGGCAACTAAGATACCTCGTTCATGACACGTCCAGAAAGGTGAATCTGTCGTTTGGTCCTTTTACCGCAATACCCCTATACAGGGATATCCCGAGAACTGCGAAAGGTAGCCCTTCAGTTACTGAATGGAGTGCGGTATTCCACTCAGGCCTCTGGAACCAGTCTCGTGACTTCAACCCTCCTAAGGGAGAGGTCCTCTGGTAAACTGGTGGTGACCGTGCCAAAAAGTACTAGGGGATTTTGGTTCCCTAATTGGACAACAGTTATGTCTCAAGTGTAAGTAACCGAGGAGTGTTATTGGAAGCCTATCCCCCCGATCCTACCTAACTACAAATATTCTTTTGTGTTCCCCAAGTGGGGTTAGAATATTGGTTGAGTTAAGTAGTTTTTTAAGGCTCACTTGAATTAGGTGACAGAGTGTGTGCTCGTGAGGTGATGAACCCAAAATAGAAGTGCCACACAAAGGGGCAACCTTCTAACTAACAATAATACTGAATTCAAAACTTTAACATGCAAAATTTTCTGAATTAAAATGCTGAAATTTTAAACAGATTCTATAAAAGGGAATAGAAATGATGTTGCAGAAAAGGCTGTAAGGAAGCAGGGCTGCAGGTGGAACAGATGGCTGTGCAGATGCAGAAAATATTGCAGCAAAGGGGCTGGGTTCAAAAACAGGACCGCGGGTCTGTGGCGAAATCGGGCAATTGGACCACGGGTTTGAGGGAAACAGGCACGGATAGGTCGCGGGTTTATGGCCGACAGAAGCAGTCGGACTGCAGGAAAATGGCAGACAGACGCGGTCGGGTTGCAGCTAAGGGGTTGAAAGTCGTGCTCGAGACGCGGGAAAGTGGCCGACAGGCGCAGTCAGAGCGCAGCAAACAGGATGATTAGCCACGGTCGGATTGCAGGTAACAGACTTGAATCCACCGGCAGGGCGCCAAAGACGGTCTGAGAGCCGCGGTCAGGTCGGAGGTAAAGGCCTGAAAGACGCGGTCGGGACGCGACTGCAGAGGGAAAAAATGCGGTTTACGGCGGCCGAAAGGGACAGCCGAAAGGAAAAAGCTAAATAATTTTTTAAACTGAAAACAAAGATTCAAAAGAAAACCAGCGGAGTCGCCAAAACTGTAGCTAGGGTTTTACCCCAGCTTGTGCGAATGAGCACCTACTAAGGAGAAGTGACTCCTTAGTAGCAGTTTAGTAAAATGTAAATGAAAATGTTAAACAGAAAAACGAACTACTCTAAATATATGCATGAAACAAAACAACAAAATGTAAAGAATGGTTTTTATATTGATATTACCTCCGGTGTGAAGGTTGGTGAAGCTCTTTGCAGTGATCCAAGACGATTGCTCCAAGCTCCAACCTGCTCCTTCTCCTTCTCCGATGGTGGAAATGGGCCAAAAGGGGCTCTCAATGGTGAAAGTAGCTCAAGGGTGAGCTAGGGTTTCCATAGCTGTTTTGGCAGAGTAAGGATGCTTATGATTGTGGATGTGAAATAAGGGGTCTCCATCACCTATTTATAGTTTTTTAGTGGTGGAGTGTTGGCCCATGGTTTTGGAAACCATATGGTTTAGGGAAGCTGTATAGGGTTTTTTCCTCCCTTTCCTCATTATTTTATATTTTTTCTTCCCTTTTAGGGGATTTTTGCTATTTTTAGAGGAATTTTGGATATTTTAGGCCTTTTGGAGGCTTTTTAGATGGTTTTATGGCCTTTTGGAGGCATTTTAGGCCTTTTGGAGGCTTTTTAGTGGGATTTTCAGGGTTTTAAAGGGAAATATGGTAGGAAAATGGAAAAATGAGCCATGTAATGGGGTAGATGAGGTAGTGAACACTTTTTGGGTGTTAACATGATACACGACATGTCCAAAGGACAGTCGAGTATACTGCACGGCATAGGAAAAGCATAATTAGGGCCAAAATCAAAGTTTTTGAATGATTTTTAATGTTTGAAAATGGCTTTATGGATAGGCTAAAACATGGTGTTGGAGTGGAGGGAGAGGGAACATGAAAGCATGGACCAAGATGCACTTTGTAGTTCCCCCACAATGGATGCATTACGACAAAGTGGGTTGCTAAAGTTCTTTTGTACTTCACCTATGCAATCTAATGTCCATTTGCTAGAGTTTTTGATCAACTACTGGGATCATGATCTAGGTGCATTTGAACTACAAGGTGAGATTCTAGAAATTGCATTGGAAGACATCTATTTTAGTGTGGGTTTGTCATGACGGGGAGCTCCTGTCAACTTGGAAGGTACCGGCAAAGGCGGTTACCTTCTAAGTGTTCAGAACTATATTGACACTTACTGTGTGCCTGACACTCAAAAAATGGGAACTTGCATCCCTGTTGCACATGTCCATATATTTCCATTACAGGTGTTAGTAAACACAATAGTAAGGTTTGCAGGATCGTCATCACTTCATCTTGCAACTCGAAACCAAATGAGAATTGCAGTGGAATGCCTACAAGGAGCTTTATTTGACTGGTACTCGGGAGTAATCCCGATAATGAAGAAGCAACTCTCTGGCTGCAAGAGAGGCCAGCATAAAAACTTTGGATATTCTAGTATATTGGTGGAATTTTTCTTTGAGAGAGTGCCTGCCCTTAGCCTTGCAGTACCTCTACCAGCTTTCTCTCCCCATCAGCCTAGACTGAGTAGGTGGGGAGAAATCTTTCTTTGCCAAGGTGGTGGTGGCTCGGTTCAGAGTGTTTACGATCATGGATTCTACTTATGGTGGGGACGACAGCTACCAGCATTGGAGCAGTTTCCATATGCTAGGATGGATTTCTGGGGTGACAACGACCTTGTCCTCCCTCCTAGAGGAGCATGGGGAGCATCAGGAATTTTGTTTTTTCAAGTTTTTAAATTTTTATGAATTTTTAATCATAAAAGATATATACATATGTATAAAGTTTTTAATCCTTTTGATGTTTAAAATGCATATATTGGACCAGTCCTCCCTAATGGGAATCCTTGAATGTATGTGCGACCAATGGTAGGGGAGGATCAGGGTTTGATCAGGGTTCTTGAGGGGAAGCTGGCCAGGCTTACCCAAAGAGTCCCTAATGTACGCATTGAGCACACCCTACCATTATGCAGGAGTTAGTTGTTGGTATCTCATCTACCTGGATATGCTTTATGAGAAGGGTATGCAAGGCAGTGCTTGTTTACATAGAGGCCGCGGAGGCTACAATAGCTGAAGAACCTAAAGATGCTCGAGAATAGGATGACCAAGATGACCAGGGTGGTCAAGATTAGGTCTTAGGAGCATTTTATGGATTACGATCCACTTTTTGTACATTTTTGTATATCTATACAACTATGACTGGATCTGAGGATCAAGAACTCGACCTATCTATATGGATAGATATTTACACATATATATATTCTAGTTTATTTACATGTGTTTTTGTGATGTATCTGTTGTATATTTTATGGAATGTGTGTCAAATTCCAATATAAGATATAGTTTGCATATGCAACAGTTAATGAATTTTGATTTCTTGGAATGTGATTGAAAGTAATAAAATCAAAATTTATTTCCAATAACCTAACTTGCAAGAACTAACGTAATAAAATAGGGTTTCCCACCTAATAAGATTGATTGAGTTGGGAAACCACCAGTTGAGAGTCAAGTCTGACTTCTAGCTGGGTGATATCACGTGACAAGGAATCCCATAAAAGCTCAATGATGACCCTGTATTCAGCCACATTATTGGTAGGAAGACCTAGGCAAGCACCTCTAGAGGTAACTAGTTGTCCTGAGGGTGAGTAAATAACCCATGAGCTGAAGCCAGGTTGCAAGTGTGATGACTAGCGCCATCTGCAAAACCTACGAACCACTTGGAAGACATCTGTAACATCCAATAGATGATATAAGAACACAAACTGGCTAGCTATTGTACATAAATTTACATACAAGAAAAATACAAGAAAAAGTGCTAAGCCTAGGCATAGTATTGCTTTAGGTAGAGCCCATTTCTAGGCTCGGGCAGCTTATTCCCTTCAAAATCAGTTAATTCATATGCACCTTTCTTCAGTACTTTCGACACGACATAGGGTCCTAACCACATAGAACTAAATTTTCCTGCCCCCAAAGGTTCTTTGTCCTGGTCCCAGAGCAAGACAAGCTCCCCTTCAGAAAAAAATCCTAGGTTTGACCGATTTATCATACTTATTTTTCACCCTATTTTTGTGAGCTTCGTTCGTGGTCAGCGCATCTCTATGTAACTCATCTAAATGTTCTAAGTGTATTAAATGTTCTTCCAGCTCAGTCGTATCAGATAACACATGAATGGCAATTTTTAAAGATGGGATTTTGCATTCAACCGGGGTTACTACTTCCAATCCATGAACAAGTTGGAAAGGTGAGAACCCCGTGGCAATTTTCACATTGGTTCGATAAGCCCAAAGTGCAGGATACATCATGATGTGCCAATTTTATTGGGCTGCATTAATAATACACTTGAGAATAGTCTTCAAGGTCTTATTGTCTGCCTCGACTTGACCATTCTCCTGCGGGTAAAAAGAAGATGAATGTTCTTATTTAAACCCTAGCATAGCAGCCAACTCAGTCATCATGTTGTTTTGGAAGTGACTGCCATGGTCAGTGAAAATATCTTTAGGAATATCAAAACATGTGATAATATGGTTAAAAACAAAAAATGTTGCAGTTTCCCCATCAACCTTATATCTGGGCTTTGCCTCTTCCCACTTCGTGAAGTAATCTACAACGGCAATGATATTTTCGTGCCCCCAGTAGAAACTGGGTTGCACGTCATGTAATCTATCCCCCATTTAGTGAAAGGGCCCACTGTGATGATGGGAAATAACGGAGCAGGATGTGACCACATCTTTCTGGTGTAAAGCTGACAAGGATGACAATGCTTCAAGGCTTCCACACAATCTTTGAAGATCGTGGGCCAGAAATAATCGACACGTAAAATATTCTGGGTCGTTGCTAACCCAGATAAATGACCCCACATGCTCCGCTATGGGAATAATTTAGGACAATATCAGCCTCTTCGTGGGTGAGGCATCGATGCAAAACAAAGTCTACCCCTCTTCTATACAAAGTATCTCCGATGATGAGATAGTTTTTTGCATGTGTGCATAACTTGCGTCACTCTTCCCGCAAAAAGCTTGCAGGACACTTCAGAGTCTGGAGATAGATAAGTATATCCCCATACCACGGGTCAGAGGTGGAAATCAAGAAAATGTGTTCATTTGGGAATGAGTCTTCTTCAATTGCTATATCTTCTTCAACTAGAAATTCTGCAATGAGCTCTGCAAAAACCAAGTATTTTTTGGATTTGGCAGATTGAAAATCCAATTCAAACTCCTAGAGAATGACTATCCATTTGTTAAATTTTCCTCCAACTATGCGTCGAGACAAGACATATTGGAAAGGATTGGCATTATCCACTACTACCATAGTCCTTAGTAAGATATAGTGACTTAACCTCTAAACAGCATACACAACTGCTAAGGCCAAATTTTCAATGTGGCGGTACCTAAGTTCAGGGATAGCTAAAGCATGACTAAGATAGTAAAGGAAATGCGGTTGGAGCTTATCATTCTCCTGGACTAGCACTACCCCAATGGTCGACCCGAATGGGTCCAAATACAATATAAAATCTCGAGAGTAATCTAGCGGATGCAATAAAGGTGCCGACAACAAAGATTTATTTAATACCTCAAACGCAAGTTGTGCGGTCTCATCCCATACAAATGGGGTGTCCTGTTTCAACAAGCGCATGAAACCTTTGGCGATCTTGGCATAATTCATGATAAAACATCGAAGAAAGTTATACTTCCCTTGCAGACTCTGAAGTTGCTTGATGGAACGAAGAGGAGGCAGATTTACAATGGCCTCAACTTTGAAAGGATCCACCTAGATACCTTTGTTAGAAACAATGAACCCGAGCAGCCTACCTGACTCAACACGGAAAACATACTTGTGGGGATTCAAGCGAATTTTATAATGTATGCATCGTTCAAAGATTAAATGCAAGTGATCTGGGTGATCAATCCTCTTACGATAATGTGCTGGCAGATCATCAAGGTAGGGTTCGACAATAGACTTAATGTCATGAAAAGAAAAATTAATTGCCCACTGAAAGGTAGCCCCTGCATTTTTCAATCCAAAATACATTTTCTTGTATGCAAATGTACCCCAAGGACAAATGAAAGTCATTTTATGTTGGTCTTTTGGCTTGATTTGAATCTGATTATACTCGGAGAAACCATCCATAAACGAAAATACTTCAATCCCTGCACAAGCATCAATGATTTGATTTATGAATGGTGTGGGGTAGTTATCGCTAATGTCAGTACAGACACATATTGTCCCTTGATTTTTATCAACTGGAACAGAGTTGGATACCTATTCTGTCAAAGCTATTGGGCAAATAAAACCAACTTTAAGCATTTTTTCAACTTTAGCCTTAACGATTTCCGATTTTTGTGGATTGAAAGGTCTAAGTTTTTGTTGAACTCATTTGGAATCAGGATAAGTTCGAATTTCATGTTCAACTATTGATGGATCTATGCTCGGCATCTATTCATATGACCAGGAAAACACGTCGCAAAATTCCTTAAACAAGGCCATATAGATAGCAATCTCCTCCAGAGAGTAGTTTGCACCAATATATACACTTTCCACAACGTTTGGGTTCACAGATATGTTGATAGGAATAATAACATAAATGTTTGCCATATTCCCCTCGGCAAAGATTCCCTCCCTTGGTAAGGGATTGATTGGTATATCAACATCACTTGCTAGTCTCATATGGAACTCTTGATTTCCAATCCTACTTAACTCTAGAAGAAGGTAGGATCTATGATGAAGATCTTCACATATCTTATCATATCTACACATATCTTCCAAAATGGCTTTGTCATATGGCAAAACCAT
The DNA here is from genome assembly GCA_001517045.1 of Pseudotsuga menziesii. Lineage (NCBI taxonomy): Eukaryota > Viridiplantae > Streptophyta > Pinopsida > Pinales > Pinaceae > Pseudotsuga > Pseudotsuga menziesii. The sequence continues at coordinate 297,424 of LPNX010852855.1, read as the reverse complement.
ATCTAAGCAATCATCGGCATGCAAAGAGTTCTCTTCCCAAGCAGGCAGATATGCTTCTTCCGGCTCCTCTGAGACTATAGGAGGAAACGAAACAGGATCAATAGTGGTGTTAACGATAGCTTGATAAGCTACTTCCACTGTCGATAAGGGCACTTCAGGCTCATTATGGGAAGGAAGGACCCAAGGATCCGTTCTATCGCCAGCTGTTGCAATAGACTTCCCTACACTAGTAGAACCTAAATAGTTAATCGGGGATGGGATATCAAATGTGCCCATTAATGATGAATACATTCCATCCCCTAAGCTCTCTGAAACAGGTTTGACTTAATCAACCAATTGCATGGTGGACTCATTAGGTTCCATGCGGCCCTTCTGAGTGAAACTGAGTTGGTCTACTGAAACCAACTTCCCTTCGTGTGGAAACACTACCACCCAAAGAACGGTTGATGCAATAGTAGACATGGTATAAGTCCAACTTCTCCCCAAGAGAAAGTTATAATCTAATGGCGCATCTATTAACTCTACTTCAACAGACACTGCCTTCCCTACCAAATTTATCTTGAAAGCTGGTAGGATACCATGTGGACGGAATGACCTTCCATTGAAAGCAATAAGTAGGGAGTTCGATGGAACTAGATTTGGGGATCCAAGAGCCTTCCAGCAAGACAAGGACATGACACATGTGGAAGCACCCTCGTCGAAAACTTCCCTTCTAATGGTTTTTCTGCCATGGATGACATATATTGATAAGGCCACATGATATGGCAGGAGAATTTTGACATCAGATAAGTTAAACTTTGCCACGAGGCTCGATGAATCCATACTACCTAAGGCTGCTAAGAGCGCATCTCACTGGGGAGGACAACTCTGTAACACCTCCAAAGCTGACATCGCATAAGGGGTTTGGGATAAATATTCAACTACAGAGTAATTGGCTACAGCCCTAGCATTAGGATTGTGCAATGTTTTCTTGAAGACACCTTTTGGTATCTTAGGAATGGTTTCAACAGGTTTTTCAATTGTGAGAGGGTTAGAAGTTTCACCTATAGACTTACCCTTCTTAGGAGCCTCTCTCTCATAGTTCTTATTTCTAGTCTAGAATAAGGTATGGGATCGAACCATGTTGATATAGTTTGGGTCAAGGGCATTAGCAGTACCCCCTCCAACATTGGAAGTTGAAGCTACATTCTATCCTTGGGGAAAAGGATCCTTTATAACAGCCGATTGTTGATTTTTTAGCAGCTTCTAAGCTTGATCTATAAGATGGTATTGATGGTTCAGGTGATCTTCCTGGCACAACTTACATGGAAATTTCACCTTCTTCTTCTATTCCCCCCCCATCATCATTGTTTGTGGGTTTGGGCTTGTTTTGGTTTCCCTCACCTTTCTTTCACTTTTTCTTTTTCCCATCTGGCTGCTGATTGCCCTTCTGGGAGGATTGAGCAAAAACGTTTGCATTTTAGGGTGAGGGGGCATCCTTTTCTGCCTCTCTTGTATACTATTTAATGGAAAACTCATGGAGTTTTTCTGTCAAAGATTCCACCGTGGGAGATTTAACTGAAACAACCACACCATCGACGTGGGGTGCAAGCTTAGGTTTCTCAATACTATGTGTTGGCCTCGGTGCATCAGGGATGATTTCATATAGAATCCTATACTGAGAATATATAAAATCTAACTGTTGGGCCCTGAGGATAGCCTCTTCCTCATTAGTTACTCCCAAAGTGGATACATCCTTAGATATATACGACAATAAGGACTTAAGGAACCATTGTAAAAAAAACTTGGGAGGGATAGTGGCATTGAATATGATCCAAAATATGAGTGGATTTGTCCTTCTGAAAAGTGGACAATAAGTATGCATCGACATCATGCCAGAAAGGAAGCAGGAAATGGTTAAGGAACACATTAAATAAGTCCCAAAAACTATCAAACGTAAGAGAGGGTAGTTCAATGTACCACTTTTCTACAGAACTAGTTAGAGTTCTTTGGAACAATCTCAACCAAACGGTGTCATCATTCAGTTAGTTGGAAGAGCACCACAAGTGAAAGGTGGTGAATATCCGAGGGTAATTTGGTAGGGATAGGTGGCCAGGTGGAATCATGTTTCACTGGGTCATTCATTAACTTGGACAAGTTTGGCAAGTTCAAATTTTCCAAGAAAGGAATTTTGGGTCTAACTGGAGCCTGAAAAGTATGAGCTTGGGAAGTAGAAGGACTTGCCCCATGATTCCCAAAAGTAAAGGCAAAGTTTCCCCCAGCCACTGGTTGCAAGGTAGTTGGACTACTTTGGAAAGGATTCCAACCATAAGCCAGTGGATTGTTCGTATGTGGTGTAGTGTATGTGGTTCGGGCTGCTCTAGTTGAAACTGGAGTTTGGAAAATAGGAGCATGTATCCCTCTGCTAAAAAGTGAGAAAGGAGAGCCGCGTGAAAGGAGTCGAAACCGGTATGTGAAAACCTTGACCATAAGGGTTAGTGTTTCCAAACTGCACCCCTACATATGCAGGTGTGGGGCCTACATATGGGGTGGATGGGGGAATGTGCCCCCCATTCCAAGGAAAAACTTGGACAAATGAAGAGGATCCAATAAGACCACTCTGAGCAGTGTGTGCAAAAGAAGGTGAAGCAGAAGGTACACTAGGAATCCCAGTGACCACCCCACCAGAAGTGCCTACCACATTTGTGGAAGCCAGTGGTTGAACCACCTGACTAGCTAGAGTCAAAGGAGTAGCAGGTATACTTGTTCTAGGGGTACTAATCAGGGGAGGTGGCACTCCTTCAGCCGAAATAGCTGAAATGGGGGTAGAAGGAATTTCTCTTGCACTAGACATTAGTCTACTCACAGAACACCAATCATAGGTGAATTGAAAGGACGAACATGGACGATCATAGAATCGTTTAGTTTAGTAAGAGGTGAATTAAAATTTCTTGCAAACTCGTCAGCTTGCAAGTCTTCTATCTCTACTGTGGTTGTATCAACCTGGTTTTCCCTAATTTCTAGTTCACCTGGAACTTCACTAATTCTTACCGGTTTGAAAGAACTATCTGTGTCTAATATTCGCCTTTGAGGGGGCGGTGGAGGCTCCACTATAGTAAGCAGAGGAGGGTTTTACAACCTTCTTGACCTTCTGAGAGGTTGGTCCTCCACGATTGAAAATTTGACTCTTCACACCCTAAGGTCGGCTAAACATAAACAAACCACAGAGCAATCACTACAAAATTTCCTAAAGCCACAACAAACACAAGGGGTATAAGATATGCTTTCCAGAAGAAAGCTGAGAGATAGTTACTTGGCATCCTTGAAGATGTTCTTAGGCACAAGCGAAGGAATCACCCACCACCCTCCCACACTTTCTACAAGGTTTACCTTCCAAGCCCGTCTAAGGTCAACCAGAAATAACCTTTTGGTGTACCTGTGTATAAACCCTAGATGTTAAAAGAGACTAAAGGCTACTACAACTATACTGATAGTCTGGGGAGACAGTCGCAAGCGTGGTTCATACACATGGGCAGGGTAGCAAAGCCTGAAACCCTGTCTAAGACATAATCCCCAGATGCGCAAGAAACCTTGGTCTATGCTTTGACAAGGAATCAGAGGGTTATCTCCTCAGTCAAGCCTCCACGCGGTCTCATGCTTAACTCCCATTTGAGAGGATCTTCCCAGATACAATCAACATAAAAGAGGATTTACTTAACGATTGGACAACTACGTCTAAATTTAAACACTTGTGGATATTTAAAACCCTATTCCACAAGTCTAGCCTAAGCTAGTTGGTGTATGAGCCTATAAAATAAAACCTACTAATAATTTTTAAATTATATCATTCTTTTTAAGGGTTGTTCTTAGTCAGAAGGTAAATGGCGTGAAATACTGTGATGTTATAGACTCGATAAGAAAAAGTAAAATCATGTATAAAGAAAATTCCAAAGCAAATCACAACTACTTAAACCAAATTTCTTTTCTTTTTGTAAATGTAAGCTAATGAAATTGAAAATAAGTGCTAGAAAACTAAGACTTCATTTTATAATTTTTGACATTTTATTTGAAAAAATATTGAAAGGAAAATGACTAAGTGCAACTAAATGCCAAAGTATAAGATGTTTTTCTTCACTTTTACGAAATTCTTCAAAAACTACAATGCAACTAAATGCAAATGTTTTGAGCAAGTTTGAATAATCAGAGCATATAATAAGTAAAATGAAGTATAAAGGACCCAAAATAACCTGCTTCAACCAAACAATAAGAATACTTGGAAAAAGCCAACTTGGAGAGACTATTGAACCACAAAATTCCACTAGACTCACAAAAGAACAAATGCTACCCTGACACTACAAAATGCAGTATAGAATATAAAGTATCCAAAGCCCTGATCACTGACCTAGACACAAAGCATTGAACTCATCAACCAAGCAGGAGGATCAACTTCAAATTACGAGATGAAAGAAAATCCAAACCAAGAAATCTTAAAGGCTTGAAAACAAGAAAAAGGTGTGACACAAGACTTTTAGACTCACATTCTATAGATTCATGCCAGAATCAGAAGACTCCCACAAGATTCCCAAGAAAGAAAAAATCAAACAGATCAAGGACAAGCAGACCCTACTCATAAATTATGCTGCTACATGATATACATGAATGTGCATGAAGGAAACCTGCGTACCATACGCGACTATCTTATAGAGCAACTCATGTATAAATTTTTTTATACGTGACTGTGTATAACAGCAACCCGCGTATACAAAAAAAAAAGAAAAAAAAGTAAAGGCTCCTGGGTACGCTACACTATGAATTAAAAGCAAGATAAAAATACCACACTTAGAATCAGAAACAGAGCAAAGACTGGTAAATATCCTACAGAATAAACCCAAAGCAGGCTGGGCTACCCAGTGGAGTCACCAGTTCTGTTGTTTAGGACATTTCACCCTTGTAACCTAGTGTCTAGTGTTACCAATTTACTACTAACTTGCAAAGAGTCAGCTTTTACAGAGAATGGAAAGATAATAGGAAGAAAGTCTTTACTTACCCGATTAATGAGGGTTGATCCAAGCTTGAT
>LPNX010852855.1:209595-292271 GCA_001517045.1 Pseudotsuga menziesii | reverse complement strand
TGATTGATTAGCCCCACCCCAAGGCCTCTATTTATACTTTGGGAAATAGAGTGGTTTCGAAGGTTGGGATGGTTGAGATAGTTGGGATAGTTATGGATTAGGAGCCAACTAATATAATCTAATCTCTATTTATATTTTTTAATGTCGAATTAAGGTATACACGAGTATTAATATAGGCAACTCGCGTATGACACGCAAGTTGCTCGAAAGAAACTCGTGTATGCAAGTAGATGCAGGTTGCAATGCACATAGTCACGTATGACACGTGAGTTGCAATGAACATAGTCACGTATGCATAGCAAAAATCAGAATAAAATGTATAAGATTGTTCTGAATATAATGCATCAAAGGTCATGCACATCTATAGTGTTTTTTCCACTTCAATCCAAATTGTCCTTTTGTGTACCGACATGATGAATGTTAGCACTTGGATGGAGAAGTGCCATTTTGGCTGATAACATAAAGGACCTTGGTTTTGCATACTTGTCAACTGTTATTTTAAATTTCTCTTGGAATCTGATACTTCTGTCAAGAGCATTCCTTCAAATTTCATCTAATTCAATTAACTGATTGATTCTATTTGGCATGGCATCTTCTTCTAAACTATACTCTTGAAGCATCTGATACACTAGCAATTGAATACATATAGGTAAGGAGAACGGGGTGGAAGCTTTGGGATTTCAAATAATGGGGACAATAAATGATGTTTGAACATTAGAATAGAATTAATATTTAATAAAGGAGCTAAATAAATAAATACAAGGGAAAATCAAAGTGGCAATTGATCACGAAGACACATAGAGGATGTGGGACCCACACAAGCTAGATTTTCTATGCCACATGGAATCCTCCTCTTTTCATTTCGAATAAATAAGAATCCCAAGGGTCTTGGGATGAGTTGGAAGGTCAATATACTAGGAATGAATCAATTAAGGTCAAATTGGAGTGGAAGAGTAACTCCCATTGTTATCAGATAAATCTACTCAAGTGGACTCAAGCTAGATCTCCCTAGTCCAAGTGGATCTAGAACAAATCAAGTACACAATACAATCTACTTTCCTAGATCAAATAGAAATGCAAGTCAATAAATATATCACTTACCCGAGATATGCAAATCCTCTTCTCTCTTTGTTGATCCAAGCTCCAGAGCCTTCATATATTGAGCTGCAAAACCCTATAAAGCAAGTGGAAACAAGCAAACAATACATGTGTATCTAAAAACGAATTGATATAAGCTAATAGTTAAGGAAGAAATCTCTAAACATCATTAACAAAATAGCATTTATGTAAATATATTTGTATTAATTTAATAAGGCTAAAGGGATAGAGTAGGTTGAGGATTAGGAGGAGGGATCTAAGGGATCTTCCTAATAGGTTAGGAAGCAAATGCCACCTCACCTAGAATGTAGGCAAAGTCCTCCACCTCATCCACCTTCGAGAAGAGTCTTGAATATTCATTTTTTTCCCTCAAAACAACACGGACACACCTTTCATGAAGAGAAAGAGCGTCGACATACCTTTCCCAAAGGGAAAGAGCATCGATGATGCTTCTTGCCTTTGGAGAAAAAGTGCATGCCTTCTAGAGAGGGTAAAAGGGGTAGGAAAAACCTCAAATCAACCCAGTTTAGCAGAGAGAACCTTATGGATTAGGCATAGGGTTAAAACATGGCTCAACATGATGAGATTTGGGTGTAACAGAATGCTCCCCAAAGCATGAAGTTAGAGGAATGCGATAGGTGAATTCTTTGTGAAGTGAAGAAATCGAAGGCAAGGATGTTGGCTGGAAGCTACTGCAGTACACCTGGCTCAAGTCTCACAAGACTCATGAAATGGTTTCCAACCAATACAATGTAGATCCATGGTAGTAGAGACTGACTGAACACAATCATGGATAAGAAGCATAGATACATGATGAGATGATAACACAACCACATCCAATACAAAGTGAATCCGTGTAATATGACTCACAACAAACTCCATCGCAACCTGGGAAAAATATCAGATAACCAAGGGTCTTCAAGTCGAACCCGCAATGATACGAATCTAACCATGTGATTACAATGTCTTGATGTTGAACATGGTAGAAACCACTTGATTACCAATCAATGATGTAAAATGTTAACAAGCGTGATGGAAATCACCATTGATTTCAATGATTCCCAAGGTATCTCAGTACATACCATCGAATGTGAATATGAGGACTTGGATTCGAACACTTGATGGAATCTTTCAATCAAGAGTCAATGATGTAAACTCATCTTGAAAGCAAAGTAACATGCCATTAAAGCATGCAGGCCCAAGGTACTTGTCTTGGTTTCTAAGTCAAATTCCTAGATGAGGTGTTGAAGTCGACATGAATAGACTCGTTGAAGGAAGGCCATCATGAATCCCCCATCATCGACACAAAACACGATCAAAGATGTTTTAGAGTAAACCAAATGGAATAGCGATGTAAGAGATTGAATCAGGGATGACCAACATAATAGAAGGAAAAATGACTGCAGACAATGAACAAATGACCAAATATCTCTTAAACATGGGCATGGCATGACTTGGTGTTGGAGGAGCTAGTCGGTGAGCCGACTAGTCGAGTTAACCGACTAATCAGAGATTAGGTCGGCCTCCAAAGGTAGTTTTGGTTGGTTGAATCGACAAGTAGTTACTCATAACTATTTTTTAAATCATATATATTAGGCTATTGAGCCAGTGTTTGAATGCGGTTCAATTTTTGTATATGTATGGACCCTCATGTCATACTATAATATAATCTGTTATTCCATTACCTATTCTTGTCTCTTGTCTTTGTATGTTTATATGAATCTGTATGTGCATTATTGCTAACCTTATGTGATCTGTGAGATTACAACATTGGTTCCATTTTTGGTAGTACATATATAGATGATATGACCATACGCAGATGATATCACAGCAAGAGATTAAGAATTAGTGGGAGTGTAATATTGCAAATTACTTACAAAACTACGCAAGAAGAAACAGATTGACCATTGCTTAGGCGAAGGATAAATTCTTCACTGAAACACATGAGAAGTTTATAGAGTCGGTACCTCAGCTGTTAAAAAACTTGTAGATGAAAAATCTAGAAGCAACTAAAGACCAAGAGTTACTGGAGAAATTGATTCGAGGCGGAAGAACAAACTTGTCAGAGTGGTTGGAAAAGATCATAGATGAATTCTGTGAAGAAAAAGCTGTGGAGGAAAGAGTTTCAGTCGAAAGAATTGAGAAAAGGTTTTATACAGACGTCACTGAATAGTTCCTTTGCTCCTTACTGACCCTTTTGTTCAAATTCTTAATCGAAAAGGGAGTGGGCCATATCGTAGAGCCTTGTCCATCACTACGTGAATTGCCACCAAACTCTAACTTGGTGGAGAAACAGAAGAAGTGGGAAAATTCATTATCGAGAGGGAGTGGGAGTACTTCCTAAGAAAATAAACAGAACTATCTGAGCTTTATAAAGAGTTGGGTAGGCTATGGGGGGTAGCTGGTCATGTGTCGAGGTAGAGTAAAAATGATTCTAGTTGACTGAAGAAAATACCATAACCAGGAATGAAAAGTCGACCCAAGAAGGAAATCGCACAAACAGTGACACATAAAGGTATGTCATACTTGCAAAAGTTGGAAAGAGAGAAGAGGTAGAAAGAAAGGGAAGAAATAAGAGAGCAATCTAGAGCATTGCAAAGAGGAATGACCACCAAGGTGACAGAACAAGGAAATCCACCAGAGTCAAGTCATGACAGACAGGAAGAAGGCGTGGATAAATAAGCATCACCCATGGAAGAAGACTTGTGGATAGAGCAATGAGAAGCTCTCCAACTGGAAATTCCCCAGGAGGTGAGACCTCTGTCTCCGACAAATCCGAGTACCCGAATTCAGGGAATTGTTGAAGAAGAATTGCGACTAAGAGCTAGTGAGTTTGGTATATGGAGCCAACTAGATGACTAAGTAAATGATGATAATCAATTAGTAATTTGTCGACTAGAGGAGGAAAATTGGGTAACACTTCAGGAATACCCTTCCAACCGAAGCATCCACTTTCTCTACCCAACACATGAAGGAGAACCCCCCCTGCTAAATACATCTTTACAAGAAACAAAATAGTCATACTTGTAAACACATCAGTGCAACTGGACACTGACAGAAGAATTTGACCCAAACTTCTACTGATAGGATAAGAAACAACAAAAAAATGACCGACGGGAACGAAAGTTTAGTCGACTATAACTGTGAACAACGAGATATGTCGAATATGCCACTACCCCCACCACCACCCCCTCCACCACCACCTCCCGAAGGATACATCGACACTGAAATGGGTCATGGATCAACACATAGCCCCCTCTATGATGGTGACAAATACCCTAGAGGACACTGGTTTGTCTATGAATCAATATGGGAGGAAAATCAAGTTACAGTCGAAGAACAATATATGGCACAGTTCACCAGAGCTTTACGAAAAATAGCACTAACTTGGTATATGAATTATATCAAGAGAAATCCTCAAGTGTCCAAAGCAGAAATTAAGGCACAATTCTTATCTTTCTTTAAAACACTAGATGCAAAACATCTCGTAGCCAAAAAGATGAAAACAACATCTCAGAAACCAACAAAGTCCATCTGGGAATATGGTAAGCGATGGAAAGACCTCCTCAGCCAACTGGATTATGTAATTGACGAACAACTATTAATTATGTGGTTTCTTGCAGGTCTATCACAGAAAATACGGTAGCACATAAGCTTGGAGACATTTAAAACATATGAATACGCACTTACCAAAGCTCTGTAAGTAGAGATGGATGAATATTTCCAAGCATATCTCGTCGATACCAGGCTAGAGGAACAACTGGAGATTATGTAGAAATATTTGAAAGAGCTGAACCTCAATAACCAGGATGTCTAGTGCACAAAATGTTCCATGGTCGGACACACTAAAGATAACTGTCGACAAGACGTTTGTTTTGTCCAAACGAAATGCTTCTGCAACATTTGCCAAGAACATGGAGACCATACAATGAAATATTGTCCATATAACATGAAAAATGGCAAAGCATCGTGGTGTGCAATCTGTGAGGTAAAAATTCACGCAATGACCGATTGCCACTTAAATCTAAAAAATCATCAAAACTATCGAGCAGTCTACCAAACAAATGCAATCACATAGAACAATGATAATGTTCCAAGGAGCAATGATCAAAATGAACCAAATAATCAAAGATATGAAGGTCGTCGATATGAGCGCCAGTTCGACAACCATCGTGGTGGGTTTGGAGGCTAAGGACGATTTTCTGGAAACCGTGACAATCGACCACGATGACCCATCCAGTGCTTTACATGTTATAAATAAGGACACCTCTACGCAGACTATCCATACAGGGATAGAACTGATCTAAAGTTTTGTACTAGCTGCGGTGTGGGCGATCACTCACTAGAGGACTATCCCACCATGCTCAACAAGATTAATAAAAAGAAAAACGTTAATTTCTTGTCGTGTGTTCAAAAACATGATGTAATACATACAAAAAACTTACATATAGTAACTCGACAAGGGAGGAAAATCGGAAACGATAACCCACGTATTAGAAAAATTAAAGAGAAAAATGATTACCCTAATCCATCAAAACAAAAACAATTATACAAAGATGCAACAAACATGTTTCAGGATCTTGCTAGATACAAAGCAATTGATGACAGACAACAAAACACACTTAAAGAACTATTCAGCTTAGTACAGAATGATAAATCAGTGTCTCAGTTTATTGACTTATTATATAATATGAAGCACAATAATAATATAGAAAGACAAACTAAAAACATATGCAATTTGAATAAAAAAGACAAGAGTGATGCTGATCCACTTGTCGACCTTGAAATCGAAGGATATCATGTTCGACAAGTCATTCTCGACTTTGGTTCACAAGTAAATATTATGACACAAGATACATGGTAACAGTTGAGCATACCTTAGCTATACAAATCAGGTATATACCTCAAACTAGCTGACCAAGGATTGATCGAACCCATAGGGGTTTGTAGAAATGTCGATACAACAATAAAATGCATATCGACTAAGATCGACTTTGAAATTATCGACCCTAAGGAAGGATCCAACTCCTTCCCAGCCTTGGTAGGTCGACCATGGGAAACAAAAATGAAAGCATTAATATCCCCAGACAAGGAAAGAATAAAGTTAAAAGGGAACATACAGAAAGTTATTATCCCTATTCATCCTTCTCAAGGTGAAACTTGGACCAAACCTATTGATGAAGAAGTTGACATTCAACAACTATACCAAATACACAATAACGAGGACTATACTGAGCCTAATATTCATGGTGAAATTCATCTAGGAAACCAATACTTGGTCGGATATAACTCAGATGCAGAGTTATACAACTGGGAGGTTGAAAATTATGAAACACAAGCAAGAGGGTGTTGGACCATTCAAGCTATCTAGAAGAAAACAACTTTACAATGCTTTTCTATATCAACCATCCCAAAAATATTTGAGAAAAGAACAAGGGAATACCCCTCATTAGCACTAATAGAAATAGATAATAAACAAAGTCTTCGATATAAAGAAAGAGAATCACCAGTTCTCCATGTAGAACAAGTCTCTAAAAACTTAGGTGGACATGGGAGACTTCAAGTCTTGGTCGAAACATTTACAGGACAAGCTGCTCAATGGTGGGACACCCACCAGTTGAGACTGCAAACATAGACAACAGCTTCAACTTTCTTTGTAGAAATATTCGGAGGGAGGAAGCTGACACAACAGACACAAATGGATGTCTTCATACAAGGACAAGATCCAGAAAACCATATAAAAATTTGTGAAATAGAATGGAGAAGACTTGGTTATAAAGACAAGCGTATATGGTAGCACCTGTTTCCCTCGACACTAGATGACCTACCTAACAAATTGTACAAAATTGAAGAAGCATGAGGCAAAACATTCTTATGGAATGAACTTAGAGAAAATTTCATTAAAGACTTTAGCTTCATACCGGAAGACACAAAATTAGTCAAAGCTACAAAACAGTTAAAAATATTTATACAGCCAACTACCAATGAGTTGATACAAAGTCAAAGACGATCAAATGCAGCATGCTACAACATCCAAACCAAAAAAATCCCACAGTTGACAAGACTCCAATTAGAGAATGAATGCACATATGGAAGGAGTTTCCAATGGAAGACTGATCACTTGAAAACGATCAAACCAGTTCAAACGATATTAAAAATTGAGTTGACCGACAAAAATGACACCGACCGAATGACAGCAGTGGAGTTTCGAGCAACATTTTCACAATTCAAAGAATGAATTCGACAAATTAATGAAAGTAAAGCACCATAATGAATGGATGCAAAAGTAAAAACTAAAGAAATTGACATCTCTAATGATAATAGACCAAAAATGGCAAAGATTGGCAATTACTGGAGTGAAGAACAAACCACATAAATCGTCGACTTATTAAAATAATTTCAAGATGTATTTGCACAGGACTACAAATACCTAAAAGGCTTAGTAGCAAAAATGGGTGAGATGAAGATAGAAATCAAACCCGATTCCCGATCTGTCAAGAAACTACCTTATAAGTTAGCTCATAAATATAAAGAAATAGTGAAAAAGGAGATTGACAATATGCTAATAGCTGGGATAATTTACCCCATCAACCAGTCGGAATGGGCAAGCCCAATGGTCATTCAACCGAAAAAGCACGACCCGACAAAACTATGAATTTGTGTCGATTTTCATGAATTAAACAAGGTTACCTTAACAATCCATTAATCTTGACTCCATACGCTAATGAAATCCTAAATGAAGTTGCTGGACATGAATGATATTCATTTATGGATGGGTTCTCGGGATATAATTAGGTGCCAATAGACAAAGAAGATTAGAAAAGACAACTTTCGTATGTGAATTTGGTTCATTTTCCTACAGAGTCATGCCATTTGGTATTAAAAATGCACTTGCAGTATTCTCAAGAATAGTTTTAAAAGCATTTGAAGAATACATCTACAAAATAATGGCAGTATACTTTGATGACTGGATGATATATTCTATGCTGAAAGAGCACGATAAATGGTTGAGACTTATGCTAGAACGATGTCGACAAATTCAATTATCTCTCAACATAAGAAAATGCATATTCTTAACCCCTTTAGGAATCTTACTAGGACATGTTATCTGCAAATAAGGTATCAAAGTCGACTTTGCAAATATAAAAACTGTCATCGATTTAAAAATGCCAGTGAACCCAAAATAGGTGAGAGTATTGTTAGGACATACAGGTTACTATAGAAAATTCATTCGATACTACTCTGATTTGACATACCCTCTGGAAGAACTATTAAGAGAAGATCAAAAGTTTTACTGGACGGAAGAATGTGACACATCCTTTGATACATTAAAAATAAAATTAGTCAAAGCACCCATCCTTCTATTCCCGAACTGGTCGATCAAATTTCACATGCACATTGATGCATTAGGATTAGCAATAGGAGCAATCCTAACACAACCAGGCGAAGATGGCATGGACTACCCAATCATATACAGTAGTAGAAAATTAAACAAATTTGAACGCAACTATTCTATGATAGAAAGAGAGTTATTAGGTATGGTCTTTTGTCTTCAAAAATATCGACATTGCCTACTAGACAACCCCTTCGTATTCTACACGGATAATCAAGCATTAAAATGCCTTGTTAATAAACCTTTTCATCATGGGAGAATCTGTTGTTGGCTATTACTATTCCAGGAATTTGAATTTGAAGTCGTCTTTAGACCAGGAAAACTAAATATCAGGCCCGAACACTTGTTGAGAATAGACACGGGGGAGGAGTCAACGGGAGTCGAGGATGACCTTCCAGACACACACTTATTCCAAATAGAAGATGTCCTGACAAAATTAGAGGAGATAGCACAATTTTGAGAGAATGGTCAAGCACCAGAAGCCATGAACACCAAGAAAAAAACAGACTTTAGCCATGAAAGCAGCTCCATACACCTTAATCAATGGATTCCTATACAAAATGGGTTTAGACAAAGTGCTCGATCGATGTGTGTTAGAACATGAAAGAGAAGACATTATGCATGAAGCATTCTATGGACCAAGCAGGAGGACACTTTCAGTTGGATACAACTGCAAAGAAAATCCAACAATCACGACTATGGTGGCCAACACTATAAAAAAACTGTAAAACATTTGTGAAAAAATGTGATTGCTACCAATGACTAGGTCAAACACTAACTAGTACAAAATGCCTTTAATATCAGTAAACCCAAGCCTCACATTCGAAATCTAGGATATCGACTTTATAGGTCCATTTCCAGTACCAACAAAAAGGACAGGCGTAAGGTATATCATAACAACAATTGAATATGCTACTAAATGGGCAAAAGAAGAACCCATCAACACTTGTTCTAGCGAGGTAGCTGCTAAGTTCATATATGAAAACATCATCACTGGGTTTGGCTGCCCTATAAACTTATCAAAATTGACCATCGACGAAGTACAGCATATCACCCTCGGTCGAATGGAGCAATAGAGGCATTTAACAAAACACTAATAAAGGGTTTAACAAAAATATGCAATACCAACAAAGATGATTGGGATGAGAAAATACCTGCGGTATTATGGGCATACAAAACAACATATAAATGTTCGACCGACCAAAAACCCTTTCGACTAGTTTATGGCCAAGAGGCAGTCGCTCCTTTACATTTTCGACAACAAACATTTGTAATAGCGAACATCTTACATATTAATGTCAAATAAGCAAGAAAGGATCGACTAATGCAATTAACCAAACTAAAGGAACATCGACACATAGAATGGATGGGACCTTACATTATCGAAGAAATTCATGCCAACGGATCAGTTCGACTAAGGACATTACAAGGCATAGTATTTCGAAAACTTGTTAATGGTGCCCGACTAAAACAGTACCAAAACTAAATAGCTATAAAAAAAGATAATATATATATATATATATATATATATATATGTAATACAAAACAAAAATAACGACCATAACTGCTCAGAAAAACCTATAAAAATCTAAAAATCTAAAAAAACGACAAAAAAGAGCCAACACTCATAAGCCAAAATGACAGGAAATTTTGAAAGACATAGTAGACCACAGTTTGACAACTGCCATCCCTATCATCAACATTCCATCATCAACCACCCTCATGATCGACATCGACCGACGGCTCCAAATTTCAAATCATGCCTTCAAGACTACTGTTAGAAGGAGCGCCAAAACTAGAATGCATTAAACAAGACCTCAATAGACCGTCCTAGACCGTCATTTCCGCCATTAATAACTTCATCGACAAAACCTCTATCCGCTCCACCTATAAATACTAGGTCAGAGAAATATTTCTTACCGCGTTTCGAAGATATAGAGCAACCAATTGCTCAAAAATTTGAAAGCAGAAACCCTGTGAAAAAGATGACCAAGAGACTGAAAAAATGGCTCCAAAGTAAACCAGGGCCGCAGCTGCCAAAACAAAAGAGCTAGAATCCACCAAAACCCCACTCGTAAGGAGATTAAGAAATATTAAAACGGTGCATCCATGGAGTTGGGTTACACTTTTTGGCAAGGCGCTTTCAGAAAAATTACAAAAACGTACCTCAATCGAGCAATTTTTAAACCCTCGATCGAGGTCATAACACCTCGATCGAGGGCTTAACAAAACCTCAATCTAGGTTTTAAAAATACCTCGATCTAGGTTTTAATACCTCAATTTAGGTTTAAAAAAAACCTCGATCTAGGTTTTAAGACCTCGACCTAGGTTTTAAGAAAACCTCAATCGAGGTTTTAAGGCCGCAATCGAGGTCCTTGTGCAAAAACATTTATAAAAAGAGGTTTAAACGATAGCTCGATCGAGGGTTTAATAAAAACTCGATCGAGCTTATTTAAAAACCTCGATCGAGGGATGTTAATGCCTCGATTAAGCTAATACCTCGGTCGAGGGCCTGGAAAATAGAGAAATAGCCCTGTTACAGGAAAATCAATGTTTCTTTGTGTCTTCTAGGGGTGTGAACCCTATCATTCATGGCACACAACTGAGTGGAGTTCATACAGATAGATTCATCACCAAATCCTCTATCCATTGAGATATCATGCATGCATTTTGGCATTCATATGGGTTTTTTTTTAATTAGTTCTAAAACTTACACTTAGAAAACTAGACAACAACTTCGAAGCATCTCAAAGAAAAATCTGCAGGGTAAAATATACACATCCAAAAATTTCTTAAAAATGGGTAGCCCACACATTGACATGTCCTCTTCAAAAGGGTATCTTTGGTTTTTCAATTTTTGAAAATAGTGAAAAGAAAGCTGGGATGGACACACATGTGTATAAAATGATGCTGAAATCTGACGTGGTCAGTTTTGAAAAATAATAAATAATTGTATATTGCGAAATAAGTTAACAAAAAAATATGCAGACCATAGTAAATTTTGTGTAGATCAAGCTCATATATATATATTTTAAAAATTATTAATGTAATATTGAATTATTGGGGATGGACACGAGCCACTTATTAACTTCTTCAAATTTTTAAGGTCACACAGTTCATTAAATGAAAATTTTCACACATTAAATGACATCGGAATATTTAAAAAAAAATATCATTGGGAAGCCAACATAATATTCTACAATTTGTTTTTTCACTGCAAGTTGAAATTCACATGGCATATATGTGTTTCGAGGGCTTCTATCTAGCACATGAGTAAAAAATCAGGTTTTAGTAGCCAAATTTGGTCAAAAAGTGTTACCCACCTTCATGGAATCACCCAAAAGCGCAAAGGTACAAGAAAATTCATGGGAAAATATTTGGGCATAAATCAAAGAATGGGCCTATGTAGATAAGAAAATGACAGAGGAAGAAGATAAAATAAGCCACAATACCATTATGAGTTACATGAATACACCTTTCATGGCGAGTTTCGATGGGACAAAAGAAACCGCTGTAAAATTTATCATCAGCTGGTACCACAATGGAAAATTCTACTTCGAAAAACCAGTATAAATTTTCGGCGAGGTCATATAGAAGCTTACCAGACTTTCAAACGAGGGAGACCCTGTTCCTATCGGCATAAAAGATAGATTAGTAGAACAAATAACAGGGACACCATCAAGAAAGAACTCAAAAGGGCTGATGATAAGTCAAATACAAGCCTGTACACCGCAAATAGTGGTCAAAATCATAGTGACAAGACTCACCCCTATAGGCCAAGTGAGTGATATGAAGCTATAAATGTTGGAAGCATTCGACACAATAGAAACCTCAGGGAAATTTTACTGTTGGGCTCAATATGTGGCCGACATGCTCAAAAACATCTTTGAAAAATTCCAGGAATCGGCTAGAATTATCAGGTTCCCATCACTGATAATTTGGATAGCTGTGTACCACTTATGTCCAGTTGGAGATAAGCAGTTCCTCGAACCATGCAAATATCACATGCGGTGTTTCAAACCATTTTCACAGAATGGAACTCTAAAAGAACTAGCAAATGACAAAGTATTTTTGGAAAATTTGTTTTAGAATCTAAAAGTTTAGACAACCAGATGGAGGGTGCCTCAGAACATCCGAAGAAGTATACCAAAAACAACACATATTCAATTAGAGCTCGACCACACTACAGTTTGGTACATGCAAGGGGTGAAAGAAAAAGAAAAACCTCTCGACTATTATCCTTCAGTCGATGAGAATTTCCAAGAGCTAGCTCGAAAATCTAATACCAAGCTGTCGATTTTAGCAAGGGCCAAAGAAACAAATCAGCCTATTGAGGAACCATTAACTGACTAGGAAAAAGAATAGGATTATGAACTCCGTCTATATATTAGTACCTTCGTGTCGGACACACCGGTAGAGGATACCAACAAGCTCCAACTAATGATTGTTCCACAACCACAACTCCAATAAGAAATTATATCGACACAACAGCAGGGGGAGGAAGAGACAGAGAAACCATAATACATGCTGAAAAACGAAAAGATTCGACAGTTGGCTACAATAATTGCAAAATCTAGGAAAAACTTGGATAGTCCAGCCAAAGGAAAAGGGAAACACTAGCTGATCTGACAAGAAAATTCAGACGATGAGGACGAACTCCATGCTCAAGCGACTGAAGTTTTGATAGAGGCCGCCAAAAATAAAATCCCAGTCGAGCAGCAGTTCAAATGATTTGTCAAGGAGGAGAAAATACAAGCCAAATCCAAAAAGATAAAAACTGTCAATGAAAATATTGTTGATTTATTTTTCATCCCCCCACCCCCATCCCCAACCCAGATCACACAAGAAGATATCGCACAGCTACCCATCATCAGCCCTATAGACATCTGTAAAAATGCTATGCCGGAGACATTAAAGAAACAATTTGACCACGATGGAAACCTCCAGGCATTTATTGAGAAACTCCCCCAAATACTCACTTCTGCTAAGAAAATTACCACCACCTGCATGTTAACCGAGTCTAGCTCAACATGCCAGACCCTCTCATAGAAAACCGGCTAAATACCTCAGAAATTAAGAACTATTGGAATTATTAGATCAACATTCTTAAGGAACCCCGACAAGACCTCTCAACTGGTCACAAGCCGCAGTTCATCATTTACACCGTCTACTATAAGCCATCCACCACTTGTCATCGAACCAAATGAATAATATCTGGATAATAATGATCAAGATGACATATTAGCACTTATCCAAGAGATCGACAACCTATTCTCTGTCGACTCTGACAACCCAGCTGACTCACCACCAGAAGTCGAAGATCCCCTGTTAACTAAAAATATCCCAACCACACCACTTACACCAGACCACTCACCATATCCGGATTTAGAACCTTTGCCAAACCCTGAACCACCTATTTTAACCCCTCCAAATACACTCCGAGCTGCACAACTAGAAAACCCTCCAAATACAGCTTAGTCATCTGAAGCACAATAGCCAGGGGATCAAATGACTATAGAAGAACATGCATAACAATAGGTCGAGCACGTAGAACAATAGATAGAGCAGGTAGCCCAGCAAGCAAAACAACAACAAGCAACAGTAGTATGTATAGGGACAGGAATAGACCAGCATAGACACAAGAGAAAGATAAAAGATAAAAAGAAGAAAGAACATCACCAAAAACAACAAACACTAACAACTGTCCACCTTCATCAACTTGGATCGACTGCTGCACTCGAAACACCAAAGCTAAGAGATGAAGCGCTGGATAGACTCCTCGAAGCAGTAACTAAAGAAGCATCAAACAGAAATTGAACAAAGTAGGAAATAATTGAGAAGATGAAAGCAGAACAGGTCAAATTCATGACCACATGCAGGACTTTGACACAAACAGTGATACCAGGAATGGCACAGACTGACACCGACAAACCATTCGAAAAAGCATACCAATTGTTTGAAAGTGTTGTGTTGAACCTGCAGATGCAACTGCAAATAAAGAAAGAAGAGAAAAAGGAAGAAAATTCTGTGCTACTGAGACAACATTTTTTGAAGCACACAAGGTACTGCGAGACCACTTGGAAGAGTTTTTTACTACAGAAGAAGTCCTACAGAGCTGGTACACCTACTATAGACAAGTATTCCGGTAGGTTCGACAAACCAGTGAGCACATCCAGAATTTAGAAAAGAAACAAGGTCTGGATGACACCATGAGAACAAAAATGTAGGACCATATCATATTAGAAACAACAAAATTAGAAAGGCTAGAAAAATAAGCACATCAGTGGACGACCCAAGCACTTCCAAGCATCAAGATACTCGACAAGATATGCCCACAGATGAGAACATTGCTAGATACAGCAGAGGAAAAATCTCAGTCGTTGGGACCGGACTTGGAAAACATTATAGATTGTTCAATTCAAGATAAGATGTTGACTCTGTCAAGCCTCACCACCTTAACCATCGATATCCAGAATGATATACGCATTTGGGCAGAGCTTCAACATCAATTGGCCATCAAAGCAGAAGCTATTGTAGAATTATGTGTGCAGAAATGACCGTCCATTCGTCTGCGTAGTCCATGAAGACAAAACACATGTAGTAACTATTTCAGACATAAGAATATTTGAAATGCCCTCCATGTTTCTTCGGGACGAAGAAAGATTTTGTTCCTGGGGGGGATGTTGGAGGAGCTAGTCGGTGAGCCGACTAGTCAAGTTAACCGACTAATTGGAGATTAGGTCAGCCTCCAAAGGTTGTGTCGGTTGGTTGAACCAACAAGTAGTTACTCATAACTATTTTATAAATCATATATAATAGGCTATTGAGCCAGTGTAGAACGCGGTTCATTTTTTGTATATGTATGGACCCTCATGTGATACTATAATATAATCTGTTATTCCATTACCTATTCTTGTATCTTGTATTTGTATGTTTATATGATTCTTTATGTGTATTATTGGTAACCTTATGTGGTCTGTGAGATTACAACACTTGGAAGTATTGACACGAGAACGATACCAATCCCCCAATGCAACTAACAATAGGAGTATTCTTGGACAACTCAAGTGAGGTAAGAAGACTCATGGAATCAGTAGGACTCAAAGACACATGGAATACCCAAGTATTGAAATGCATATGCAAATTGGTGCCATGTTCAAGAGTAACTATGTACTTCCATAACAAAATACAAACTCTTTCCTTAATTTCCCCATCATGAAGGATGAGTGCCTCTTTTCATTTTTACGAGTTCAAAGAGGGTAACAAACACGCATTGTAGCTCATCAAGAGATGAGTCCATTCTCATATGTTTTTTCAACCAGAGAAAGGAGGGGTTCAATCCTAGAAAAGGGACCTTCATCATTTAATTTTGTGAGTCCGACGAAAGAAAACTCAGCTGTCATTTCATGTTTAGAGAGTCTGAAATGACTAAGAAGACTCCAAAATGGATTTTTTCATAAATTTAGTCCCCAAGGCCCAAAAAAGTATAAACTAATGCCCAGGAGAAATCTTACAGTCATCATTGGCCAGAGTATACCTTTTTCATAAGTAGTCCCCCTAGTTCGAAAAAGGGGTAAACTATCATCAGGAAGGTGACTCTTCAAGTCCTTTTATGAGTGTGAAGAAGACAAGTTCACTCGGCAATCTTTTCACATTTTAAGAGCTTAAAGAGGACACTATTAGGGTTCTTTTTTCATAATAGAATTTTAACAAGTCTGAAAAATAGTAAAAGTACACTCGATACCTCTTCACTAAATTTTTAATGAGCACGACGAAGGTATAAAATCCACTCTGAACCTTTTTCATGTTTGAATCCAGAGCACGAAAAAGCGATAAAGTAAGCTCAAACCAGTTTCCATGTGTTAACCAGAGAACGAAAAATGAAAAGTAAGCTCAATACCATATTACTGTTTTTAACGAGCTTGAAGATCAGTTGAAAAGAATGCTCAGGGCATCTTCTTCATTTTTTAACGAGCTTGACACAGAATAATAATTATGCTAAAAGTGTCGTTTCATGGTTTAGCGAGCTCAAAACTGAAAGAAAGTATGCTCAAAATGACTTCCATTGATGGGTGATTTACAAACATGATATCTAGTAATTGGTACTTTCCCCAAGTATAATTGTCAAGTAGCTTAATGACAACAAAGGGTGGGATGCATGCCCCCAAAGCTTCATTTCGTCTGCTTTACAAGAAGATGAAATGAAGGTTTAAAAATTGAGTCTTGACACAATGGAAGAATTCGTTTCATTTTTTAACGAGCTTGACATGAAAAGGGAACTTTGTTCAAGGTCATTTTTATTTTTTAATGAGATTGAAACCAATAATAAACACTACTCAAGGTGACATGTTTCATGTTTACAAAATCTTGAAACAGAATAGGAACTATGCTTGTGGGGACCTGTTTCATTTTTAACGAGCTTGAAACAGAGGAAAAACTATGCTTGAGGGGACTTGTTTCATTTGTCCACAAGCTTGAAATAGAAAATAACTATGGTTGAGGACATCCATCTCATTTTTTAATGAGCTTGACACAGAATGGGAACCATGCTCACCATCATCCATTTCAATTTTTAATGAGCTTGACATAGAATGGGAATTATGCTCTAGCATCTAATTCATTTTTTAACGAGCTTGACATAGATAAAAGGAACTATGCTCACCATGACCTGTTTCATTTTTTAATGGGCTTGACACAGAGAAAATGAACTATGCTCACTGAAATTTCTAAACCAAAATGATGTCCAGAGGTTGGTGGGTTTCCCCCTTACATAAGAAGCCATCGAATTAACTCCAGTATGATGTCCAGAGGTTGGAGCCTTCAGATCTTGAGCTACAAAACCCTGTAATGCAAGTGGAAACAAGAAAACAATACTGTTGATGTATTTGTAACTTCAGAATGTATTCACTTATATATTTCATATATTTTATTTCATTGGTCCCCAATGTTCCTATCGGGAGAGTCATCAATATAATAAAGTCATGTAAAGTCATTGAGGTTAACCCTCCATTGTAAGTTGGGGCAATAGTCCCCATAATCGAGTTGAGTTTAACCCTCCTTGTTGATCAGGGGGACAAAGTAACCACAGTTGAGGGGCACTAGGGTTATTAGATTCTCCTAGAGATGTCGGCCCTGGTAAGTAATTGTCAAGTCAGAATTAGTATAAATAGAGAGTGAGCCTCTATATTTGTTACACACACTCACTCAACTAGGGCACATGAGTGAGAGAGAGAACAACTGTTGGAGATCATATTTTTTGTCTTTGGGTTTAACTGTTGTCATTGGTGCTCATTCTATCTATGAGGAAGTTGTGGGGTTTTCTCCTTTACATTTTCCCAGAGGAAAATTATTTCTATCTCTTGTCTCTTATGATTATTGTTGTGCATGTTATTCTCTTAGATAAGATCCTAAGATCATATATCTTAAATGATAAAAATCTAACATGGTATCAGAGCTAACCTAAGAAGAATACATTGTGTAGCTGCAGAAGCTAGGTCTTCTTACTTTTTATTTCTCTATCCACAATCCATTATCAAAAGGAGGCTAGGCGGACTCTCCATTGAAGGCCGCATCTTTTTGTCGAAGCAGAATTTGATTCCGGGTATTTTTAGTTTTTGTTGCGGGAAATTAGGGATTTTCACAAAAGTGAAATTTTTGAGTGAGCCCAACATAGGATTTATCTCCTCCTCAAATTCAAAATTTAGAGACCAAGGTCGAGATTTTTGGTTGGGTAAAACTCTGGAAAATTCAAATCCTAATTTGACCCCGCGTCTGAAAAACCCTAATATACTAAAACTGGTAGTTTTGGTAAATTCGCTATATCTTGAGATTGAAGAAGGCCCAGGGACCGAAATTTTCATAGTCCAAAGATAAATTCCTGATGTACCATGTGTAAACATTTCAGATTCATATTCTCTATATTATGAGAGATATGATTCCTCCAACGCAGTGTTCTAGCCTCTTCCAAGATTCATCCCTAAACAGGACACCTAGGGACAATTGCTATATCGTTGGCTACGAAGGTCCAAATGCAATTTTGCAAGATGTTCCAGATAGGTAACAGACTTTAATTTCTGTGGTAAATGTTTTATACCCCTATGGGGAAACAATGACACATGGAAGTCCGTACAGGTTCGCTATGCTAAACAATCCTGGAATAAGTCACCTTGGGAAAATTATCAGAAGTCCCAATTTGTGAAACCAATTATGGTAAAACTAGTGGTGTTGGAAATAGGATAGATGAGGTTACCTCATTACAAAATTTGAGACATAGAGGAGCATTAATTTCAGAGATACCATAGAAACAATATCAGGAATTTCTGTAGAGAAAATTGAAAAACTAGGGCTTCCTGTTCTGGGAGCTTCCCTTCACTGTTTTCAGAAAAGGAGTACATTGGATAGCCTACCTTGAAGAGGCCCACATTTCTACCCAATTAGATCTGAAATATTCCAAGTTTTTAAAATTATGGTTTCTCTAACAAACCCTATATCAGCCAGATCCAGAACCAGGATGGACACCTCAAATCGTTAAGATATAATCTTTTGCTATTTACATTTGAGGTTCTCATTTCAAAATGACCTATCACAACAACTTGATGACAAGCTTGGTGAAGCTGAAAAATTCTAAGCATGGAAGTATAAGTTTTCACTGGTTCTTGAAGAAAATTAATTGGACACCTACATAAGTGGAGAGGTTGCAGTTGGAGAGGGAGATGAGGCTAAAGCCTTACACAAGAAGAACTTGGTCAATGCCAAGAAGATCATTGATGATTCTATCAAGGATCACCTTATACCACAAGTGTCTTCCCTAAAGACACCTAAGAATATGTTTGATTCCTTGACCAAGATATTTGAAGGGAAGAATATAAATCAGAATATGACTTTGAGAAACCAGTTGAAGAATGTAAAGATCTAGAATGCAGAGACCATACAGTCAAACTTTACAAGGGTCTATCAAATCAAAGAACCAATTGAAGCAATGGATGAAGAAGTAGAGAATACATAAATTGTGATAACCACCTTGAATGGACTCCTAGGATCATGGGATCCATTCATTCGAGGAATGTGTGCCAAAAGGAAGTGATTACCTTAAACAGACTCTGGGAAGAGTCCACACAAGAATAAGACCGACTCATAATAAGAGAAGAGAAGATGGGAACAAATGAATATCAACGTTCACGATTCAAAGAAGATCCCTTAAGCGATGAGGAATATGAAGAACTCAATTCTTGAAGAACCTCTTATCCATGTTAGCATTTGGATAAGAAATGATGTTGTTATGAATGAAGAAGATGATGAAGTTGAAAGAAGCAGTCTACCCACGAAACAAATAAAGATAAGTATTCAATCGTCATTTCATGATATTATTTTGTTATGCATTTGTTTATATTCAGTTGATGTGTTATGCATGATAGAATGTTTGCATTAATGACAGTATACTACTAATATGCATGTGATGGGTAAGTATTCCATGGTGCTATACAACTCTCCATTGCTACTTATGTCACATACCCCAATTTTGCAAAAACAATTTGATATTATTTAAGGACAATATGTTAAATTTTATGCTAAGTTGTAATTGATGACTCAGTAGGGTCAAGGATATTTATTGTAAATTCTGAATATTTTATTTATAAATAAATAAAGGAGGAGACAACAGCTTAGGAGAGCTATTAAAAGAGTGTTTATTGGTCAAATTGGTGGAGGAGACTAGGTGGAGAGCAAACTAAGATGTCGTAGCATCCTCAAACCACTTCCAACTGTTGCAGGTGGAAACCTCCCTACATTTGGGGTCATGATTCCCCAAGAAAGTGGAATCAAAGTAGGTGGCTCATTTAATGAAAACTAACCCAAAAGACCTAGGCAATCTTTATAAAAATTTCCATTGAAGAGAGCCGAGGTTGCTCATTCTATAGAAGTGATCATTCAGGTTGAATGAATGCACTTCAGATAAATTCAATGGAAGGGAAATTTGGAAAGTGTTTGAGGGGATAACTACTTATTGATCTAGTGTATCTTTTAAGCTAAATATCATACTACTGAGAGCAGAGTATTTACTGAGGTATTGAACTAGTCAGTTGACAAAGGGTTCTACTGTTTGCATTCTCCACCAGTTCTCAACCAATAAGACTAGGAACAGGTTCGAGGGTCCTAAGGAAGCGTTGTTTGAACGCTCTCCAGGAAATTGGTAGGGAGGAATGGCCTCCTAAAGCTGTTGTCATCTATCCTCAACAGGTTCTAAGTTATTTTATTTTACTGTGTTAGTTAAATAAATCTTAATTAACTGCTAGGTGAATGTTAATAGCTCAGTTTGGAAATGTTTGAGTTAGTATTTTTATTAAATTATTTTAGAAATGAAATGGATTTAGAAAATAATGTGTTAGAATGTACATAAATTTCTAAATTGTGTTTTTTCACACCTGGAAACCAGGCCGTACTCTTGCACAGATAGAATGCTTTAAGTAGATAAGAGAATGAAAATGGTAGATAGGATTGTGTAACTGTAGATAGTAGAGTAATTTTATTTCAATTTTTTAAATACTATGGAGGAAAAACAATATTATGATTTATTTTTTGTTCACTGTTTTCACTTGGTAAACTAAATGAAGTGCAATAGTAAAACTACATTAGAGTTACATTGATTACATACAGTTAAGTATATAAACAAGCTACTAACCACACAGATTATCTTGTAATAATATCAACTAAATCTAAGACTAATATTTAATATAAACTAGATAGAATTATGTTAAAAGTCCTCAATTTATCAAGAGTAAACAAAGTTACAGAGTTTACTTTCTATCCCTTAGATAACTCTGAATAAATTCTATGTGATAGATTAGTAAATAAAAACAATGTAAATATAAATAATAACTAATATAAAATTAAATATTTACATATTTAGAAATTATTTTACATTTACCAGACAGGCTTAAACCTGTGAAGGAAAAAATTCAGGGCCAAAACCCTACCAATTTATTTATCTATTATAAATTAATTTATCTAAGTTGTAATCCATTTACATTGATAATTATATAAATAAACGTTACAAGAATATTATAGCATATACTATAGACTATTTACAGTCTTTTCTTAAACAAATATCTTTTATAAACAAGCAAATATAAGTTTACAGATAACAAGTTAAAATACCACCACACATCTATAATAGCCAAACCGAAGTAACAAGAAGCAGAACCTAAGTATTAATAAATTGAAGAACATATTTAGACAAGGGTTTCATTTCCAGTAAACCCTAGCTTGTATATTCTGGACAAGTAAGTTTAATATTATAAATTTCACATTACGACTGATCTACAGTCCTCATATTAAGAATAAGTACTTACAAAAGATAACTTAAACAGTAATTATCTTCACTGACAGTTGAAGAAAGAAAGACTCTAATTACACAGAATCTTAGTTTACAAGAGTACAAAAACCATTGCAAAAACGAGACAGAGCTCGAAGTTAAAAACCTTCTTAAAAACCAAATGTATTACATTGACAGGCCATAAGGATAAAGACTTAACCAAAATACATCACACAGCTCAAGGCCATTTTTACTCAGCATCGTAACAAGGGTTTATAACTTTAAACTGGAAAACAACTTATTAAACCTCCTATTAAACAAAGAGACCGAACAGGATTCCAAGCACTGAGTTCTCCTTCAACAACCCTCAATACAAGTAGGGCGAAACCCATATGAACTCAAGGCTTACCAGTTAGAGCCATGAGCCACTGAAGATGGTCGTCATTTATCTTTCACCAAAGCTTGGAACTGTCACGAGTTCTTGCACAAGCATTTAGTTCAGGGATCAGTTCAATAAAATTTAAAAACCCTAATGGTGTTCATAATTTGACAGAGTCTACACAATAACAACTGAGATATTTTTACCTGTAAATAAAAGAGCATCAAGTAGCGAAGAGACTGCCACCAGCTGGGTAATGCATGCACAAGAATCCCCAAACCCTACGATGACTGTGGAGCACAAACAGTGACAAAGAGGCCTATATTTACAAAGTAGTGATAGGCCACAAGGAGAACAGGACTGAGCTATGGATAGGCCGAGAACCAAACTCAAAAACTAGTAAACACTCGCATGGTAAAGTTCACAACTAAGAAGGTTTGCAATCAAAGACCAAGTTCTGGAAACCACAGCAACGTCAAACAAAAGCCTTGGAGCAAGAAATTAGGGGATATCCTTTTCATGGTGGCCATGGAAACTATACAGTGCAGCCCACAGGCCAGCGAGAACTTCAGAGGAAAATGACAAAGCAAATAGGGTTTGCAAGACTTTTATATCGCCAATGCATGGATAGGAGGTGACCACGTGCCCTCCAATTCTTTTAACCATGCAAGGGTCGATTCCATAGTCCATTTGCAGTTCAATCATCCAATTATTAATACAATGATTTAAACAAACCATGCACAAAACTATGGAGTACACTTGTATATATTTTTCACCATTGATAACACATAAACTATAGCATAATGTATGATAGCTTCGAGATTTGCGTATTTGATTAACGATGATTTCTCAACATTGACCCTAGTGAAAGGTTGTAACAACTTTGTCATATGGATAATCCCAATGTCGATTATGCTTTAGGACCTTTCCATTTATCATTTGATTTATATACTTGCAAAACGACGATAAAATATGCACATATGATATTTCAAACTTTATTATTTATAACCGATGGTTTAGAGTAGATATAATATATGAATTTTGACTATAAGAGTAAAAAGTATTTAAACCATGACATTTAAACTACCAAAAGGCTCGACCTTGGTATAAGCTCTCTCAAATAATAGTTTGCATACTCGACTTGTCAATAATTATAAACCCTATCATTCTTTGGCAAGGATAGTTTGTGATTGTTTATGTTAACTTTTTCTTAGCATAGTGTAAGAATCTTGGTCATATTAATGTCACATAGGGTAAACTTCCAATTAGAAGTTCTAGGTAGAAAAATATACCATAATAGTTATTATAAACATTAACTTGTTATAAGCTAGGCAACATGATAATAGTAAATTTATAATGGATTAAACCATGCTCAAAGTCTATAATCATTGGAATGACACTGATAATATATTTACCTATGAATTAGACTTATGAAGTAATGGTAGATAGTACTCCATAATGAAACGATGCATTTAATTACAATGATCAATCTTATAATGTCAAAGAGATTTCCAGGCAGTAATATTCCTACATAATGCAAGTAACAATCAGATTGGTACATTATAAAATAAGATGGTAATGTATGTTGTTACAATAGTGCATGCAGCAAGGAGATAATGTAAGTACATAAGTTTAGAACTTGTTAGTGATAAAAAAAAATTTACATACAAGTAACAGGTTGATAATTTACATAACTAGTCAGTTAGAGACAAAATAGAAACATGTACACTATTGGAAATATTTACTATCCAGATTGATAGAAGTACTTTCATGAAATAAAAGACAGTTACTTTACCTCATTAGAGCTTGCTTTTAAATAGTCAGTTATTTACTAGCGTTTAAAATGCAACATATAGACTTCTTGCTACTTATGAATTAACCCCTACTTGATTGATCGTTACCTGTTAAACCTGTAAGAACCAGCAATCCATCTGCATTAGCATAAATGCTAAGTAAGCCCAAGTTTTCAAAGATAGGTTTCACCTACTTGCCAAAAAGTAAACTTGTTAGTAAAACTGAAAGAAAGCTGTGTGCAGGTCAATCTCATATACATTATGAAAATGAAAAATATATTAGTTAACGTAGTATGAAAATGATTAACACTAAGTGTTAGACTGTTTCATTTTCTGCTAACCGCTAACAGTTAGTAAATTGCGTATTCAGACATTTTATGTTATCTTAGAAATTTTAAATTTTTATGTAATTTTGCGGTTTTGACAACTTATCTAGAATGAAACCTCTTCGCTAACATATTGGATTAGTGCACAATATCAATGATGACATGGTAGAGATGGAAGGCATCTAGAAAGTTTCCATGAGATATGGATGAATGTTGTATTGGCTAAAATAGTTGCATGATGTTATATTTATGCATAAGAATTTTCCATTATGAATATACCTTATGAAATGTTTCTAACCATACAACTGGTACATCTGACTTGTCAAAAAGATCGTGTACAATCACCTACAAGCAAAGAAGGATGAGACTTGTTCTGAAGAACAAGTGATGATAGTTTGAGAAATAATCCAAGATGAAGAATGATATGATGATACTTTCAAAGAAAGAAGAGGTCTCAGACACAGTGCATTTATGTGACACTGTTGAGTGACATCATTGATGCAAAGCCTTCTAGCTATGAAGAAGCATCCAAAAAGAAAGGGAAGGAGAGTACCAATTCAAGAAGAATGATGTCTAGGATGCAGTATTGAGACCTGAAGAGAATTATGTGGGATACAAGGAAATATTTGTAGCACGAGGCTTCTCATGGAAAGAATGAATAGACTACGAAGAGACATTTGTATCCATTGAAAGATAAGACACATGGGTGTCTGGGTGTTATCCCATGGGTGTCTTTCGATGTGTGCAAATGAAAGGAGGTCTTGTATGAGATCGGAAGACACCCATGGGATAACACATACATAAGGATCTTGAAGCTCACCTAGAGTGATGAAGATCTTAAACTTTGCTACAAGGTTGAAGATGAAAGCCTATAGAGGATGACAAGATCACAAATGGGTGCGAGAAGAACTTTTGGAAAGGTTAAATATAGAGGATCTTGGTATCCAGTGATCCTAGATGGATACATAGAATATTAGTAATAGAGGAAGCTACTTTTCACTCCAGTACATAATGTTTTAATGCATAGAGTACAAAAGGAAGAGGAAGAATGATGCTCCACTTCAGAGGGAGTGATTGCAGAAGATCCCGAGGTTCGACGTGGTACGACAGGATGGACAGATTACTGATGACTCTAGGATTTATTGAGAATAAAGTGGATTCCAAACTTTAATTCAAGGTTGAAGGTGGAAGACCAGTGATGCCCCTGTTATATGTTGATGAATTGTTCCTGATAGAAAAGAGGAACTCATTAAAGTTGCAAGAAGGAAACTTGCTACTGAGTTCAAGATTAAAGACTTGGATATGATGCACTACTTTCTAGGCATGGAGGTGTGGTAGAATGCGGATGGAATCTCCATGGGACAAGGGAAGTATGTAGTAGAGATCCCGAAGATGTTCAGGATGATGGACTGCAAGGCCATGACCACACCCATGGCATCTAACATGAATCTATTGAGTGTTTCTTCCTCAGAGTCGATTGATTGCACGATGTATGTTAGATGATTTGTTCCTTGATGTACCTGATGAATACTAGACCAGATATTTGCTTTGCTATGAATGAATCTAAGACATGTTCACCTGATGGTTGCAAAGAATACAGTGAGGTACCTAAAGGGTACAGTTGATTATGGGCTCTAATATGATGCAAATCAGAACATTAACCTGGAGGGTTATGTGGATTTGGATTGGGCAGGCAGTGCCATTGATACGAAGAGCAGTTCAGGGTGTTGCTTCAGTATGAGATCAGGTGTGATATCTTGGTTTAGTAGGAATCAATCCTGCATGGCACTGAATACAACCGAGAGAGGAGAAAGGAAGCTTCAGTTTGTGATCCATATCGAGATCTCTTGAAAGAGGAAGTTCTAGCATAGCCAGTGAGACAGGTTGTCTGAGCATAAAATATCGGTGAAGCTCGTAGGTTTCTCAAACATAAATGGTCATGTAGGTTGTCCTCGGATGTAATCGGTCCTGACGAAGCTCATAGGTTATCCTTGGATGTAATCAACCCTAATGTGATTCTATGCTAGAAATGGCCAAAGTGAAGTTTGAGTACTTTAGGGGGAAGCTTGGTGTTCTCTAGATTGAGGTTCCTTCCAAGGGGAAGTGATGAGTCCGTGTGCCTTTCTGACATGGTGGTAGTATTGGTTCCTCCCATGGTCAAATGTAAGTGCAGAGCCCTTCTGACATGAATGTTGAATGTGTTCCTCTCATGGTTAGATGTAAGTGTAGAGCCCTTCTGAGATGAATGCTGGATTGGTTCCTCTCATGGTCAAATGTAAGTGCAGAGCCCTTCTGACATGAATGCTGGATTAGTTCCTCTCATGGTTAGATGTAAGTGTAGAGCCTTTCTGACATGAATGCTGGATTGGTACCTTTCATGGTTAGATGTGAGTGTTGGGACTTTCTGACATGGATGCAAGATGTGTTCCTCCCATGTTCAGATGTGAGTGCTGGGCGTGCCTTTCTGACATGGATGTTTGATGTGTTCCTCCAATGGTTAGATGTAAGTGCTAGGTGGGTCTTTCTGACATAAATGTTTGATGTGTTCCTCCCATGGTCAAATATAAGTGATGAAGAAGATGAAGAACTACATCGAGGCTAGGCCTACAACCAATATGAAAAAGGGCTGGCTCTATAGAACTTCCTGTGACAAGTAGAATTGAGAGATAGCACCAGTTGATCGAGATAGCGAAAGAAATGATGATGATGATGATCCAGTGATGATCCAGCTTTGATGATGATCCAATGATGATCCATTTTCTATGATGATCTAGTGATGATCCAGTTTTGATGATGATCCAGAGAAGAAGACTTGTGTTGATGTATTGTGTCAAGAGAATACTTTCCTAGTTAAGAGGGAGTGTTGATGTATTTGTAACTTCAGAATGTATTCACTTCTATATTTTATATATTGTATTCCATTAGTCCCATATGTTCCTATCGGGAGAGTCATTAATATAATAAAGTCATGTAAAGTCATTGAGTTTAACACTCTGTTGTAAGTCAGGGAAATAGTCCCCATAATTGAATTGAGGTTAACCCTCCTTATTGATCAGGGGGAAAAGTCCCCACAGCTGAGGGGCATTAGGGTTATTAGACTTTCCTAGAGATGTCAGCCCTGGTAAGTAATTGTCAATTCAAAAATTAGTATAAATAGAGAGTGAGACTCTCTATTTGTTACACACACTCACTCAACTAGGGTGCATGAGTAAGAGAGG
Organism: Pseudotsuga menziesii; assembly: GCA_001517045.1. NCBI lineage: Eukaryota > Viridiplantae > Streptophyta > Pinopsida > Pinales > Pinaceae > Pseudotsuga > Pseudotsuga menziesii. The sequence continues at coordinate 264,755 of LPNX010852855.1, read as the reverse complement.
AAGTGCTCACACAAGTGAGAGAGAGAACAGTTCTTGGAGATCATATTTTTTGTCTTTAGGTTTTACTACTTCCATTGGTGCTGATTCTATCTCTGAGGAAGTTGCGAGGTTTTCTCCTTTATGGTTTCCTCAAGGAAAATTCTTTGCATCTCTTGTCTCTTATGATTATTGCTGTGCATGTTATTCTCTCAAATAAGATCCTAAGATCAATTTGGTTAAATGATAAAAATCTAACAAGTACATGTGTATGTAAACATGAATTGATATAAGATAACAGTTAAGGAAGAAATATCTAAACATTATTAACATAATAACATTTATGGAAAGATATTTGTATTAATGTAATCAAGGAGATACATAGAATTACGCAAAGAAGGAATGTCACAACCTAGCCTTAATGTTCCAAACTTCCATCCAACAATCCAATCCAAGCCTCCAAAGGATGATAGAGATCACCTAGAAATTATACAAGCACACAAGTACCATAGTCCTTCCTCCCTCCACAATGGAGAGAGGGATCAATTTATAAGGCTAAAGCAATAGAGTAGGTTGAGGATTAGGAGGGATCTAAGGGATCTTCCCAATAGGTTAGGAATTGAATTCCACCTCACCTTGAATGTAGGGAAAGTCCTCCACCTCATCCACCTTCGAGAAGATTCTTGAAGCTTCATTTTTTCCCTAAAAACACCACTGGATCACCTTTCATGAAGATAAAGAGTGTTTACGCACCTTTCTCAAAGGGAAAAAGCATTGACGATGCTTCTTTCCTTAGGAGAAAAAGTGCCTGCCTTCTAGAGAGGGTAAAAAGGTTAGGAACAACCTCAAATCAACCCATTTTAGTAGAGATATCTTTAGGGATTATGCATAGGGTTAACACATGGCTCAACATGACGAGATTTTGGTGTAACATCCATGGAAGGGGAAGAGGCATTTTGGAGCTAGTGAGACACTTGGACTAGATTCCTTAGCTCTATGACAATAATGATGAAGATGCTATGAAACCTATGAAACAAATCATATCTGAATGATGAAATATGACATATATGACATGTCAGGGATAAAACTATCTCCATGAGGGCGCTCAAGGGAGTTAGGGCAGATAAGATGCTTCCACATGTGATTTGGTGGAAGTGGGAGACTAGGAATTGTTGTACAAGTGGCATTCTTTGGAATATCTTCCCAACTACAGTTGGAATGAATCTCTTGGAAGGAATTCGACCCATAGAGTGCTTGGAAAATTTATAAATGTCAATAAGAAAGAATTAATTTATCTTTTGATCATTTGAGAAATTTGCATATGTGAAGACAGAGAGCTAGTGGATGACTAGTTTCTTGCCTTAGCCAATTTAGAGGGTGAAAGATTCCCATCCAAGTTAGTGATTGAAGAGGCCACTCAGGTATTTCATGGATATTTAATGGAGTAATAATTTACAGGTTCAAGCTACAGGAAATCTCATGGAAACTTCAATATCAGCTTGTTCTTCCATCTATTCCAAGTTTTCTCATCATATTCTTGCTATATAGATTAAGGTGCACTTGGTGAGATATTGATCTCTTTGGGGAATATTTTAATGCCCAATTATTTTATTTTTTGATTTAAATACTATTTATTCCAATTTCATATGACTCTCAGTTTGAAATACCAAAATATTTCATGTAAAAATGTTAAACATCGAAGAAATAGTGTCATTTCCCCACTATCTTGTTGTGAACCAATGTAATGTTGATGGATTCGAATGGATAAGTAAAATAATGATGGTTTATGGATGAATGTACTGTTATTTATATATTATATAAGTTTTATTTTCAGTACATAATTATTTGGAGTCATTTTGTTGAGTTTCATAGCATTTGGAGAAGATTGCCTATCATTTCCCCCAAGGTTGAAACTAGTCTTTTTGCATCTGATTTAAGGGAGTTATAGTAGAAATTAAAAGTTGAATGGTGATTAATATTATTTAATTTTTATTTAATTTATATTTACCACTCTTCCATTCATAAATTATATTTGTATTGAGTGCATTTGGGAATCCATTTTCAGTATTTATTGTGGGGGAATTAGAACCCCAAATTGCTAGTAAAAATCCATACATTGACCAGATTGCCAAAGTGAGATGAAAAGGTAATTTTATGGTTTAAATACACCTATAAACACAATTTTTATTCAATAACATCATTCATACACTGTATGGTACAATTTGAGAGCATTTGGAGCTGTTTGGAGCCATCTACCATTGGGGGTTTGAGCCTCCAAATTACTAATAAATTCCCTCAGTTATCTTTGATACTTATTTGACCCCAAAAACACATATATTTATGCATATATAATTTAATTAATTTATTATAACAGAGAAAAATTATCATACCAACCATTAGTGGATATTTTACACTGTTTGGAAGAGATTTGTTCCAGGACCCAGGGGGGATTTTCACCTCCCAAATTGACTAGTCTTGTACTGAAACTTATTCCCTTGAAAATTGCAGAACATGGTTGGGTATATAATTTTATTATATGTATAATATATGTGTTACAATTTCCCATCACCCCTCATGACCTTCCTCACCAATTTTTAATGTAATTGGAAGCATTCGGAATCAGTTGTATCCATATATCGAGTTGAAATTTGGTGAATTTGAGCACTTTAATAAAATTATGAAAAATGGACATTGCAGTATTATCTGAGAATTATATTGGCACATGATGTAGTCTAATATTTATGAGGACAAGACATTAGGGACCACCATTAGATACGAAAACCAAAAGTGCTTTTGTTGAAGAGGAAACTATGACTAGGGATGAAAAGGGAACCTCATATGATGGTGAGGAGCATATAGAAATCATGGAACCTGTATTTAAAGACATGAACAAGAATATTATGAAAGGATTGGAATTGTTGTCTATCCAAATTTGTAGAAAATATATTGATCTTAAGAAAACCAAGGGGAAAAATGCATCAGTTTGCTTGAGATCCATGAACCACCTAGTTTTGAAATAGGTGAAGTAGAAGAAGTAGTCCATGAAGAGTCTCAAAATTCACTCCCAAGTGACTCTTAAAAATATGAAGAGACATCACATGAGTATGAAGAAGTTTATATTGAAGATATTGAAGATCATTTCGAGACACATTCTACCTTGGAAATGAAACAATAGTTTTTTTATTGGAGAACATTTTTGTTTTCAGCCACATACTTTGTTATATATTTATGATTCTCTCATTCGTGGATGTTTAGGTGAGACTTATTTGAGTCATTTTAACTCTCCTTGTTTTTTTTGCTCATTATTTGGTTCATATTTTAGTGGAGATTCTTCATTCACTTCTTGGATGAAAGAATACATGGCTAAATATTTTGATGCATATCACATCCTTTTGGAGCAGAATTATAAGACATGGGATCCTCGCCTATGTGATTGAATAATATTTGATTGGTCACCTGAATCTTGTATGCACTTGACAAATGGTGGTCTACTTACTTGGAGGTATAAGAACTTTCATGATTTTTTGATGAGGCACCTCCTTGATGTACATTTTTATTATTTTGTTATGTACTTTGATGATATATATTATGTACTCATGATGTTTGTAAGAATACTTACAAGAAAATGGGATCTCAAAATTCTCTTTCCTAATGGTATGGGTTGGAGAGCACTCTTAATTGTTGGAGTGCAATACAAACAATGGGACCCTAGGATAGTTTTTAGTCCCATTGATTTCAATTTTGGGGAGAAACAAGCAGTATGGGAGATGGATTCCCCACTTAATAGAGTGATTTTAATCAGATTAGTGCAGCAACAATCATGGTGGTTCCTCTCTAAAATATTCATGGAATCTCAAAGACTCAAAGTTAGGCAACTCAGTGGCAAATTCAAAGAATCATACAGAAGGTAGGTTCTTCAACACCCACGTTTGAAATTACTTCATGACAAGAAATATTGGGAATGGATGATTTTTCATGTCCCAAATTTTTCATTGTGTCACAATGGCCTAGTCACATTTTCCATATTCATGGGAGTTTTTCAAATTGATTCTAAGGGTCAAATAATTGCCAAGGAGGAAAATTACTAGTTTCCTAGGTTGGGGGTGGAAGGTTTGGGAATTGGAATAAGGGGGAAAATAAATGATGTTTTAACATTAGAATGGAATAAATATTTAATAGAGGAGATAAATAAATAAATACAAGGAAAAATCAAAGTGGCAGTTGATCATGAAGACACATGGAGGATGTGAGACCCACACAAGATATATTTTCTATGCCACATGGCATCCTCCTCTTGTCATTTCGAATACATAATAAGCCCAGGGGTCTTGGGATGAGATGGAAGGTCAATATACTTGGAATGAATCAATTAAGGTCGAATTGGAGTGGAAGAGGAAGAGGCATTTTGGAGCTAGTGAGACACTTGGACTAGATTCCCTAGCTCTATGACAACAATGATGAAGATGCTACGACACCTATGACACAAATCATATATGAAGGATGAAATATGAAATATATGACATTTCAGGTCTAAAAATAGTTCCAATAGGGCGCTCAAGGAATTTAGGACAGCTAATATGCTTCCACATGTGATTTGGTGGAAGCAGGAGACTAGGAATTGTTATACAAGTGGCATTATTTGGAATCTCTTCCTAGCTAGAGTTGGAATGCCTCTCTTGGAAGGAATTCGACCCATATAGAGCTTGTAAAATTTATAAATTTCAAGAACAAATAATTAAGGAATATTTTTATCATTTGATAAATTTGCATATGTGAAGAGAGAGAGCTAGTGGATGACTAGTTTATTGCCTTAGCCAATTTCGAGGGTGAAAGATTCCCATCCAAGTTGGTGTTTGGAGAGTCCAATCAGGTATTTCATGGATATTTAATGGATTCATAAGTTAAACTTGAAATATACATGGAATCCATGGACACTTCAAGATCATCTTGTTCTCCCATCTATTCCAAGTTTTCTCATCTTATTCTTGCTCTATGGATTGAGGTGCACTTGGTGAGCTATTGATCTCTTTGGGGAAGCTTATAATGCCCAATTATTTCATTTTTCTGATTTAAATTCTATATATTTAAATTTCATAAGACTATCAGGTCTAAATACCAAAATATTTCATGTAAAAACGTTAAACAATGAAGAAATAGTGTCATTTCCCCACTATCTTGTTGTGAACCAATGTGATGTTGATGGATTCGAATGGATAAGTAAAATCATGATGGTTTATGGATGAATTGAATTTTATTGATATATTACATCATTTTAATTTTCAGTACATAATAATTTGGAGTCATTTTGTTGAGTTTCATAGCATTTGGAGAAGATTGCCTATCATTTCCCCCAAGGTTGAAACTAGTCTTTTTGCATCTGATTTAAGGGAGTTATATCAGACATTAAAAGTTGAATGGTGATGAATATTAGTTCATGTTGATGTATTTTATATTTAAAATGCTTCCATTTTGAAATTAGAGTTGGATTTAGTGCATTTGTGAAGCCATTTTCAGTATTTATTGTGGGGGGATTAGAACCCCAAATTGCTAGTAAAACTCCATACATTGACAATATTTCCAAAGTGATTTGCATAAGTCATTTGATGGTTTAAAGACACCTATAAAAACCATTTTTATGTATTACCATAATTCATACACCTTATTTTATAATTTGAGATCATTTGGAGCTATTTGGAGTCATCTACCATTGGGGGTTTGAGCCTCTAAATTACTAATAAATTCCATGAGTTCTCTTGGATACCTATTAGACCCCAAAACCACATATAATGATGAAAATATACTTTAATTAATGTATTATAACAGATATAAGTCTCATACCAACCATTAGTGAAGGTTGGATAGTGTTTGAAAGAGATTTGTTCCATGACCCAAGGGGGATTTCCACCTCCCAAATTAACTAGTCTTGTCCTGAAAATTCTTCCCTTGAAAATTGCAGAACCTGGTTGGGTATATCAGTTGATTATATGTTTTATATATGTATTACTATGTACCATCACCCCTCACGACCTTCCTCACCAATTTTGAAAGTAATTGGAGGAGTTTGGAATTAGTTGTATCCATATACCGAGAGTTGAAATTTGGTGAATTTGAGCACTTTCATAAAATTATTAAAAAGGGAAATTACAAAGACCATTTACCCAGGGATAGTAATTGGATGATTGGGATACGATAATTCCATATTTGAAGTATAATTCTGTGAGATATGTTGAACTAAAAGCTTTGGAATTGTCAGTTGTTTTTTGAATGGAACCCCAAATCTTGTGATAATCTTTTCTTATAGGAATTCCATAATAACTTTATCAATAGAATTTTTTCTAGGTATTTCTTCTTCCCACTTGGTTAAATAGTCACTTTTTGTTACGATCCAATAAAATCTATTTCTTAAATTTTCTTTGAATTTCCCAATGAAATCAATCCCCCACTACTAGAAAGGGCCTAACACCACAATTGGTTGCAAAGGAAAGGATGCCAACCTTTGATTTCCTATGAATAAATAGAATTGGTGACAACTCATTATGAATTTGTGCACATCTACACGTAAGGTGGGCCAGTAATAACCTGCTCTAAGGATCTTATGGGTTTTTGTGTCTACTGCATAATGGCCCCAAGAAAATCCTGCATGAAATTTAGTTAAGAGCTGTTTAGACTCTTGCTCATTTACGCATCTAAGTATTATTTTTTCAGGGTTTCTCCAACCAATTCCCTCTTGGGTGATGCAATAATTGATGGATTTAAGCCTTAGAGACATTATTTTGTGACCCTTAATGTGATCATGACATGTAATATTAAGGATAAAGAAGATTATTGTATCTACATACCACGGATCCTGCTCTAACTACTGAAGTTCTGCTGACTTTACTTTCTATAGATCATTGTTCTGACACACCATCCCTAAAGCCTCTTCATTTCCTTGAGTTAACATATTGGCTAGACCTTAACCTTTGATTAATTTTATGGGCCTAATCTCTAGATCATATTCTTGAATTTTAGAGACCCATTTACCCCATGATATCAAAACAATCTTGTTGAGAAAATATATCTTTTATAGCTGCATGAGGTACATAGCCAATTATTTTTTAGTACCCAATGTATATTTTGAAATGTTTTAATGACTTCACCAAGGCATAATCCTAATTTTCTGTGATTGTATATTTAATTATGAATCTTGTAAAGATCGACTCATGAAAGTGATGGGTTTCTCATATCCTTCATTGTTTTTTTTCTGGAGAAAGACCCCTGCGATATAACTTTAAAAAGAAAAGGAGAAAATCAAGAAATATTTAGAATAATCAGGGATATCCACAACTTGTGAAAGCTTCTCGATCCTCATCAGTCCATTCAAACTTAGCATCTTTCTTTAATAACTTATGGTTTGGATTCATTAAGTGTGCTAAGTTAGGGATGGATATTCATATGAAGTTGATGTGGCCATTAAAGGATTGGAGAGATTTTACATTTTTAGTAAAATAGATCTTTTTAATTGACTCAATCCTTCTGGGGTCCACCTTTACTCCATCTTTGGAAATAATATGCCCCAATAGTTTCCCTTCTTCAATACCTAGGATATACTTTGTTGGATTCAAATAGATACTATATTTCCTACATATTTCGAATACTTTCTTGAAGTGACTTGCATGACTCATTATTTTTTTTGAAAAAACTGTTAAGTCACATTGATAAATTTCTATGATATTTCCAATTAATTCCTTAAATGCATAATCCATGGCCCTCTAGAAAGTGGCCCTTGCATTCAACAAACCAAAAGGAATCCTTAAATATTAAAAGGTATCCTATGGTGTTGTCAAACTAGTCTTATGTATTTCCTCCTTTTGGATCACCACCTGATTATAACCTAAAAATATGTCTAGCATAGACATCATTTCAGAACATGTTACCTTTTGAAGAAGAGTTTCCATATTCGGCAACAGATAGTTGTCCTTTTGACAAGTAATTTTGATATTCCATAAATATATACATATCCTTATGCTCCCATTATTTTTTCTCACACAAACCAAGTTGGAGAAAAGATCCCAACATCCAACATTTTCTCAAGTTCCTTTCTAACTATTGGTGCAATCTTAGGATTGATTTGTCTCAATGTTTGTCGAAAAGGTTTAGCTTTTTTAATGTCATATTGTTTGAGAGGAATAGTATGTTGAAACAAATCCTCCCAATAATATTTGAGCTCATCATAAGTGAAAGAAAAGACATCCCTATACTCTTTGACAATATTTACTAATTCATTCCTTTCCTTTTCAGAAGTACCTTTTCCAATTTTTATCATTTTTTGTTCATTATTTGTTCCAATGTTGATCTCATTGTAATCCCCAGGTTTCATTGAGTATATGTTTTTTTTCCTTATATCCTACATATAAAATATATTCTCAAGTGAAACTATACCATGAGTTACTGGATTGTCTAATTGGTCACCTTTCTCCCGATACTCTTTACCTTTCTCCTGAAATTTGACATTGAAGTTTGAAAATTCCTTTATGTTATGGATAAATTTCAAAATATGTTCATCATCATGAAATACCTGGAAATGATCCATGTTATCTGGGATTGATGATCTAAAGTTAATCTCTAATTTACCATCACCATTTAGCAGTTCTTCTGAAGGTTGAAGAGTTGAAGCTCCTACAACTAGCTTATCTGCTAAGCTATTTTGATCTCTATGGATGCTAGTTAGATTTAAGGTGTCAAAGAATTCCATTATATCCAACACTGAATTCCTATATTTATTTAACCTTTTACACTTGAATGAAAAATGGTTCTTAACTTGGAGGATTATGAAATCGGAGTTTCCTCTTATATTCAACATCTTAATCCCCATATCTTTAGTTATTTCCAACCCAAGTAGGATTGCCTCATATTCTAGTACATTATTGGATGCTTCAAATTATAACCTAAAGGAAAAGTTAAAAACCTGTCCTCTAGGTGAAGTGATGGAAACTCCAACTCCCTTTCCAGATATTGAATGAGCTCCATCAAAATTGATCTTCCATATTTCATCTACCTTTTCATCTTTATATTTTTATTTAGCAGGAGCCAAAAAGGTAGAGTAGGAAGAACAATTTCCAAGACTATATGTGTGGTAAACATATTCATTAGAAGGATTCTTGGGGTTTACTACATTATGTATCTTCTCCTTTTCACTATTAAATTATACCATTGTATTATGAGATAAAGTAACGATGGAATAAGTCCAATCCATTTGAATGCCCCCCCCCAAATCAGCAACCCAATTTCTTGATAGCAACATACCCCATTTGTCAAGTACACCAATTACAAGAATATCCATGTTTAGATGAATATCAATGTACTTAGCCAATATTACTGTAAAACCCAAAATAATACTAACCACCTCAACTTCTCTAGAGTCCATGGAACATATATTATGGTAAGGTCTAGAGAATTTTAAATTTAATTGTTCCATGGCTTCCCTGGTCATTATGTTGGATGAAGAACCTGAATCTAACATAAAATTATGAAGAATAAGATAATTCATCAATAGTGAAGCATATAATGGAGGATGATCTTCTCTTACCTGATCCTTAGTTTGTAAAATAGCTGGAACATCAACGCTACCATTTTTGTTTGTTGGAGTAATTTTTTCTTCACTTTCTTGAAAGGTTATTTTCTTAGGGAGAGGAGGATTTAACACTTTCATCAATTTTTATCGTTGCGATGAAATTTTAATCACTTCAGTTGCAAGAATTGATAATTTAGCTTTTTGAATCTAAACACCCATATCAACAATATCATTTGGTTCATGAGGATTGATTACCTGATATTGATTAGTTTTTTGAGTTCCAACATTGTATCTTGTCTGATGATTGATTCCTTTGAACTTAGCATTTCTCGAATCTGCTCTGATGTAGGCATAGTACCATAATTCTTAGTCAAATTGTCCTCCTCTTGAATATACTCTTTTTCTTTCTTCTAGTCTTCTTTAGACATGAGATACATATGGCCAACTGCATTGATGTATTCAGGCTCACTGGAAACTTCTTCTCTACTACCAATTTCATGAATTCATTGTTCTAGAATTAGCCATGCCACATAACAACTAGCCTCTTCATGAAGTGAATCATATTGTCTACAATAAGGGATCACTTCTTGAACCATATTAGTTTTATACAGTTGATTTGGAAGATTATAATATGTATAAGTATATTTCTTAGGAACCCAGTTACTTTTAGGAGGAATTTTGTTTTATTAGAGTGAGATCTTTCCATGGTTACTACTCAATTTTGCATGTTTTTCAACTTATTAGTATAAGTGGCTTCCATGGATTCCTTTATTTCATTTAACTCCTTAATATTCTTATCATAGGCCTCTTGTTGGGCTCATTTCCTTTGGATTCTTGTTTGTCCTGCCCTCTTGTAAAACTAGGCAAGTTAGACTTACCTAGAGACTACATGTTTGCATCAATTTTAATGGTTAATGCTTGATCAAATTTAAGATCAGTGGGTTCCTTGTCTCTTTGTTGGTATCTCATTTCCCCACTGAGTTCCTCTATATATTAAACCAATATATATTTATCAAGAGGATTGAATTCATCATCAATGCTTGCAATAAGATCTCTGAATTTTTTTATTGAATTCCTCCATCCTTTTATTTTCATTTCCCTTGATGGAGTGGAGTACATTCAATAGGAAATGAGGCTCCTTATTTTCACCAAATATTTCCAAAAAACCCTTCTTGAATGAATCCCAAGAATTATATGAATCATCAGCAAGTTTAATATACTAGTCACATGCATCTGCTTTAAGAGATAAGGAAAAACACTTCATCTATAAAACATCATTTTGACTTGCCACATCCCAACGCTAACTAAGGAGACATTTCGATAATTTTCTAATATGGATTGATGAAGTAATGGAGTTGTTCCCCTAGAAATTTGGAAGTTTCTCTATAGCTTTGTCTAGTATGGCATGAGGCTGGCCTTCTATTCGAGTAAAATTAAGGGGATGAAAGAAAGCATACATTGGGATGAGGGTATTTTCCACAGGATATGCCATTGTGACCAGGAATTGAATGTATGAAATAGACTCAGTCGATATATTTTCAATAATTCTACGAGACTCAAGTCTATGCAATATTTTCCATAAGGCCCTTTCAGGTTCAGGAAAAATTTTAAATACTCTGTATACATTTCTTGTAGAATACCCTAGAGTGATTTTAAACTGTGAAGTTTCCAGATGGACTGAGTAGATTTCAAAATTATTTGACTAGATCAATCAAAATTTATTGGATAAAAAAGGGGGGTAAGTCGTACCTCAGGAATAAAAATATGTATTCACGACAACGACGCCAAAAGTGTTGTCGCCTTTCACACACCTAAGGGTTAAGCACAACAAAAATCTTCAAGATTCTAGGTGTGTCCTTGGGGGAAAGTCTTGAGTCAAGTACTTTCACTTGATATTGACTCCTCTGTTTAGGAAAAATTCCTAATGAATCCAAGGGGGTGGTACCTAAGAAAACATTTAACTAAGGCTATGTGTTTTAGTTGTTAAGGATAGAAGTAAAAAATTTAGGATTTTTTGGAGTAAAATATCGAGACAAGATTGTTTGCAAATTAAAAAGTATATTTCACCAACATAACATCAAAACATAAGCAAAATTGAAATATTGCGAACTAGACCAGTGCCAGTGGAGTCAAAGTAAATAAATAATGTTGTTAAAAATGGAATGTTTTACAATGTGTCTTGGTCAATTTTAATTATTGAAAGATGAGTTGAGTTACGAGAAGGGGATTCTCAATATATTGTAAACAGCTAAGAATATGTTCAGAACATGATGAAAGTGGTTTCTAACTTAGAAATGTGGGCTGAATTGAAGTCTCTGAGGGGTGTCCAACACTACACCAACAAGGATGTAGCATGACGGTATCTCGAGGTCACTACTTAGTGGTTCCTGCTTCCTTTTTAGAATTTCCCCATGATTGTCAAATGTTGTACGTCAAATATTCATAATTTTTTTTTTGGATTTGATTTTATTAATGGATTATTAGATTAATGTGTGGAATTTATAAATTGTCACAAATCGATTTTGATTTCCTAGCAACTAGGAAAATCCCGTAGGGGAAAAGAGCATACACAAAGTTTATGAAAAAATGTTAGTTCCAATTTGATAAAGAAAAGATGTTTGTAAAGAAAAAAAACTAAAGACAAATTAGGACAACAAACTATGTGTCACTTTCTGATCATCCACCAATAATCGACAAAAAACCTTTGGTTGGTGGTGAGAGTATACTTCGTGGCAACGAGTCAGGTATGAAATTATTACTTATTTGAAGAATGAAATTAAATAAAATCAATTAGCCTATATAGCCTTTCTAGAAGGTGGAGTGTGTGGATGTGTTAATTAGTAAAAAGAAAACAATGAAGGAGACTGTGAAGCCCCCTAGTTCGGATGGAGTGTGGGCGTTGTCTATCCCACTTCCTTTCTTTATTAATGAAATTTAAAAATTGATTAAATAAGAAAATAAAATTCCTTTTGACCCTTGAAAATGGATCAAAAGGCTTACACACTCTTTGGAATAAAAGAGGAAAGGAGAAGGGGGAAGAAGGAAAGATTTTGGGTGCTCCAGAAGATTAAAAAATTGGTTTTTGACAACATTTCCTTCTCCTTTTTCTTAGACCTAATAAAAAACAACAAGCAATTCATTTTAGAATCTCATAAATTAATCAAATAAAAGTACAAAAATTTCATACTACTCAAGTACTTGAAAATTTGTGAAATGTTTATGAAAAACAAGCACTTAACGTATGCATATAGATCTAGTTTAAGATGATACTTTTAAATAACTTCCAAATCTGATATATATGCATAAAAAAATCATATTTTAATATCATATTTTTCGAATCTAAAATTTATCAAGCACAAAGAACCAGTAACAAAGAAAGATTTGAAATTTAGAGAGAGAAGGGAGAGATCCTCAAGCCCGATCTTGAAAGGTATGAAGGATATGAGGAATCACTGAAAAAAAACACATTATATTGCATCTGGTATAATGTAATGGAAAGTAGGTGGATGCAACTGAGCTCCAAATCCCTTTAACCTAAAGAAACCTGCAAAAACTAGACAATCCTTCAAACAAGCATGGTTAATCTAGTACATTTCATCATAGAATACAAGTAGAATATTAGTACAACTGAATACAATCTATTAATACTGAAATATTATACAAATAAAACATAAATGAATAAATTGACAGCATCAAATTCTCATCTAAAAGGAAGCAATATCAATACTACCAAACTTGACAAAAAAGAAAGCCTAATTTAGTTGAATATCACCTCATAAATTATCCAATTGCATAACCACGAGACAATTCCACAATGAGCCTCCAAATCCTTTAGTATCATTAATCAAAATGAAATAACAAAAATACAATGAGCATAGGTTCAATACATCCTCCTCAATGAGGAGAAATACGTTGATTTTATAGCCAAAAAACAACCCAATTCCCAAGGGGGCACAATTCAAAATGAGGAGGTGGTTCTGGTGGTTGATATAAATGTGGGAATAGGTTTGAATTCATTGGAGGGGAGGCTTCTACCTCTTATGAGGTATCCCACTTGGTTTGGGAAGCCACCACCTCTTCTAACCACTTCATCCAAGTGGAAAGACACACCCTCCATGAGAGAATGTGCCCCCTTTTGATGGAGGTGAGTTGGAGCTTCTCCTTTGATGGATGAATATACGCCTATATGCTCAAAATTCCTAGACAATATCCTTAACAAACTTGATACCTCAGATGCATGTCCCAAATAAGATTCCTTTGATTTAGGAATTGGATTTTCTCCAATTTTCCCATTTATTTGACCCTCTATGTCATTTTGGAGAGGAAATCAAAATTAATAATTGAAAAATACTAATTTGACTCGCAAATGTGGGTTTAGGGGTTAAGTGGGAGATCTGGGTCCAAAACCAATCATCCCCGTGACCAAATTGACTCTGTAGGCCCAAATTTATGACCTTTTGAACTTTTACAATTAAAATACACCTTATCGATGATTTTATGAAAACAAATAAAAAATACTATCAAAGACTTAGTGCATATCCAATAAAATTTGGGACTATGACTAGCATGGTATAATACATATACCCTGGGATTTAATAACCTTTTAAGACATAATCACCAATTTCACCATCCCGGATTTGGAGGATTTTCAGTGAAAACTCGAAAATTATATGTCACTTAAAAAAGTGTCACATAATCGATGAGGCAAAAAACACTCAAGGATGATGACCTTTATGACCAATTCCTAAGAAGGCCAAGCATTTTAAAAAGAGAAACCATTATTCTATGTCATTTATTACAATCCCCCCGAGGGGTTGTGAGCATGCAAAAAAGGGACCACAACTGGCCTTGATGAAACCATGGAACATCCTGAGCATTGAGTAAAAACACTGATTTGTGTAGATCCTTGGTGGCTAACTTGAAAAATACCCTAAGTGCAACTTAGTGGATAACACCCTGTAAAATGAACACATGTGCATGTTTCTCTTGGGTTCCATGAACATCTTACACAACCTTCAGATAGTTTCAATCAGATTTAGATGTCCATCTTAACTTCAAAGGACCAAAACTTGAAGTAGATTTGGAATATTTAAAATATGTGTACAAAAGGTATCGTCTAATAAACCAATAAACCAATACATCATTTACTTATTGCATGATATTAGAGTGGATGGAAATATTTTTAGACAACATTTGGAGGTTTTTGATAAGATTTGGATGTTCATTCCAAAGGAAAAAATTTAGAGAATTTTGAATCTTTGGAACATATATACAAAATGCTTATTTATATTTCATGCTACATCTCATTTTCTATTTATATGTATAGTAGTATTCTTGACAACACTATGAGAATTTATTTACAATAGGATATAAGAGCTAAGGGAATCCTCACAATTTGAGTTTACTCACAAAAATGCAGAAAAACAGTAGAAAAATATGAAATTAACACAGAAATATAGTCAATAACACAGTTTATTATGACTGTCCAACATGTAAATATGTCTGGATTAGGTTTATATTACATTAGGGAGAAATTGTTAGCCTTTGGAGGCCATCTGGATGCATACATGTGTCAGACTATGATTTGATCTCAAAACCCCCTTAGGTGGACCAATGAGATCTATAACCATCCTAAATGTTCATGAATGTTAGTTTGAACATGTTTGGAGCATTCTGGATCATAAATGAAGGCATGCTAGGAGTGGGTGAGCACATGGGTGACTAGGAGTGGCTCTAGGAGGAAATAAACGCCCAAGGAAGACCAAAAGCCACCAAATACATGCACTAACGCATATGGTCAAACACATTCCCCGATTTAAGGGATGGGGAGCACACCAATACTGAACTGTCATCAATGAGGGCATCTGGACTTTTAGAATGATTAATTTCAAGTGCCTCAACTACATTAAAAGAGTCTAAAACACACAATAGACCAAGGTTGATCAACATAGCCTAGATGAAAATGTATCCTAGGTGTATGACCATTGTACTAAGGTGTATTAATGCTCTAACACCCCCCCTTAATACTAAATTAGTACATATTATACCAAAATATTATGGAGGCCTTGGAAACTAATGCTCAAGTCACCTCATACATCAAAATTTTTATTAATCCATATAACCAAGGTAAGGAGGAAAACCTCATGTGAAAAAAACCTCCCCTCTAAAAATGAACATGGAGAAAAATATAAAAGTGAATATCAGACATCACCATGTGCCACCCACTCCAAGAAGGGATATCAGATAGGTGAATGTCTTCCCTTTGAAGCTCTTGGTGAAGATGTCAGCAGTTTGCTCTTCAGATGGGAAATACTGCAAGGATATCACATGTTCATGCACCAAGCTCCTGATGTAGTGCATCTGTATCTCAATGTGCTTGGTCCTCTGTCTCTGCATTGTATCAGTGGAAATATTTATTGCACTTGGATTGTCACACCAAATTACTATGGGTGAATCAAATGCAAGTCCAAGTTCCCTAATAATACCTTGAAAAAACACACATTATGTAGTTGTATTCATTACTCCTCTGTACTTGACCTCAACTGAAGAGAGGGATATGGTGTGTTGTTTACTTATTTACCAGCATATGGGACCATGTGAAAGCATGAATAAATAACCTAAAGTGGACTTTCTATCAATAGAATCTCCAGCCCAATCAGAATCAGTAAATCCAACTAGTTCTAGTGGAGAACCAACAACATAGTATACCCCGAAGTGTTTGGTTCCTTGCACATAATGCAGGATCCTCTTGGAATCCTTAAAATGGATCTCATGAGGCTGCTACATATAGCTATAAACATCACCTACAACATATTCCAAATCCGTTCGAGAGTGTGTAAGATACAACAAACTCCCAACTAGATGTATGCATAACGAGTTGTCCACCAATGGAGATGTACCAAAATCACCTATTTTTATTCCTGAATGGAATCGAAACTTGGATGCCTTAAATTCAGCCATTTTGAAATTGAATAAAAGGTATTCAACATAATTTTTTTTGCTGACCGTTGATCCCTGCTTCATGTTTCTCAATCTCTAATCCAATAAATTGCCTTAACAATCCAAGGTCAGTCATTGACAATTCAATGTGCAAAGAAGACTTAATTTGATCCAATTTATTTAGTGCAGATACTTGTAATCAAAATGTCATAAACATACAACACTATGACCTGCAATAAGTCACCAACATGTTTCAAATACACATTAGGATCATATTTACATCTTTCACATCCAAGCTATAACAGAAAATTGTCCATCTTGGCATACCAAGCCCTGGGGGTTGCTTGAGGCCATAGAGAGACTTATTTAACCTACGTACAAGGGAAGGATCATGAATGAAACCTTCAAGCTGCTGCATATATATATCCTCATGAATTTCAACATGAATACAAACACTCTTCACATCCATGTGGTGAAACTCCCAACGCTTAGATGCAGCAATGGCTAAAACTAGCCTAATAGAGTCCATCTTTGCAACTAGTGAAAATATCTCTGTATAGTCCACTCCTTAGAATTGAGAGAAATGTTTAGAAACCAACATAGAATTATACTTGATATCTTAACCATCATAATCCAATTTGTTCCTATAGGCCCATTTTCATTGCACTAGTTTCCTCTTGGAGGGAAAGGGAACCATTTCCCAAGTCTCATTGTCTTGCAATGATTTGAACTCTTCTTGCATGGTTTTTGGTCATCTTGGGTCAAGTGATGCCTCTTTAAATGTATTAGTATCATATCCAACCATCGTGAAGAACCTATCATCAATATTCAATTCACAAGTAGAGTAGGCATTGTGAAATTGAGATCTAGTCTTCCTAGAATCTAGTAGATCACCAACAAACTCCCCAGCTGCTTCAATGGTTTTCTCATCTCACTTGGGAAGAATGGGTGATCCATGGTCTAAATGCATGTCATGATAATCATAATAAATATCAGAATCAAAAAAATCATATAATGATTCATCACTTAGGAGGATGTGAGCATTCCCCTTGATCTAGTGCAGTCTCTTGCTTAAGGTCTTCCTCGAACTGTACACTCATTTCAATGAATTTTTCTAATATGAGGCATCAAATAGCTTGTATCCTTTTGAATATTCAGCATATACAACCATAATGTGCTCCTTTCTTTGATTTTTCAAGGCCTTTATCTTCTTGGTAATAATCCTAGTCCACGCCTTTGGTCCAAAAACCCTAAAATGAGAAGGATTGGGATTGTGACCACTCCAAGCCTCATATGGAGTTTTTCCATCCAAATATTTGTGAGGAGATCTATTTTGGACATATGCAGAACACTTAATGGATTCAACCCATATATTAGGATTCAAATCCTTTGCTTCCATCATACAGGTTGTCATCTCCTTGAGAGCCCTATTCTTATGCTCTGCAACACCATTTTGTTGTGGTGTGTAGGGCACCGAATGCTGCATTTGGATGCAAAATTATTCACAAAGATTCTGAAAACTCTTGTTCAAATACTCATTTCCATTTTCAATCCTAAGGACCTTGATCTCATTCCCACATGCATTCTCAACCAAATCTTTCCAAACTTTGAGAGTCTCAAAAAATTCATATTTTATTTTGAGAAAATACACCTAGCAGTACCTTCATAAATCATCTATGAAGGTCAACACATACCTTGAATTTCCATAAGAGCGTGTGGGAAGAGGACATATGAGATTTGAATGAACCAAATAAAGAACTTGGAAAAATCTCCTTGCCTTTTCTTTCTCATATCTGTGCTCAACATGCTTTCCCACTAAAAGTCCTTTGCATGTGCCATTGGAGAACTTGATAGAAGGGAGCCCTTCCACCATTCCTTATCTGCTCAATGACTGAAGGTACTTGTAGTTGATATGACCATATCTCTCATTCCATAACTTTTTCATCTCATTGGCATGTGATAGGAGCACATTCCCTTGAGAGTAGGGGAGGAAGTGAGAGAATTTGTACATTCTCGAATCATGGTCAGCGAAACCCACTTCCACAACTTGGCCTGTAGAGATTTCTGATATCTACACAACATTTGGAGTAAATGTTACTCTCTTGGCTTCACTAGTGTGTGTAATTTGATACACTGAGAGTAGGTTCACTACTATATCAGGAACAAACAACACATTGTTGAAGTACCCATCTTCAAGATCAATCATGCCCATCCATTTGCCTTGGATCTCTGAATCATCACCCATGAGTATGGATGGACCACTATAAGGATATAGGGATGAGAAGGAATATTACATGGAGGTCATGTGCCTTGAAGCACCTGAATCTATGATGAATGAAGACAATATTGAAGATCCAACAACTAAAGCATGTCACCTTTCTTTGTTGTCTGAGCTTGAACCTCCCTCTTTCTTCCATGTGCCTTCTAGCAGTGGCATGTTTTTATTCTCAAGTAGTTTCTCCATCATGTCAATGGTCTTCTTCACGCATGCACTCTCTAGATTCTAACCCTTGTGACAATAGATGCATTTGGTCTTCTCTTGCTTCTTCTTGTCTTTTTCCATGGTAGGATTCGAAACTCCATCTGAATATTTGTCCTTCTCCTTCTCCTTCTTCTCTTGCTACTTTGAATATCTATCTTTCATATTGCATTTGGATGGATTTGAAACTCCTACAGTAAGTGCTTGATCCTTACTAGATTTTATGGTACCCATTTGTATTATCTTGTCTTTCTCTTGAGTCAGTGACTCCATGAAGTTTTCCAAACATGACATCCACCAATTTGGATTTGTGAGCTTGCTAGAGTGGAATGTTGACACAAACACTGAATACTCTAGCCCTAGCTTCAAAAGTATGGACAATATCATCTACTAATATATATATTTTTTTCAATGACACTATTTCAGGTGAAGCACCAACGATTTGAACTTGGTGAAGAAGTCTTGGATCGTATCAAAGTGAGTTGGGCTCAATGAGATCAAATCATTTTTGAGTTGGTGGCCTCTCATCTCATCGGTCTTCCCAAACAATGACTCAATATTGAGCCATACCTTATTTTTCATTTTCATACTATCTACATGTAAGAGAAGGTCTCTCAAAATGTTGAGACAAAGCATCCCAAATGTGTCATTAAGCCTATTGAAGTACTTCTATTTCTCCCCAAAAAGTTGGGTTCAGCCTTAGTCCCCATGGTGACTCTGTACAGGCATTTCGATCTTATTTGGATCACCATTTTGGAATTCCATTAAAAATAGTTGAATGGAGTAAGAAATACATGATCCTACTCCATTTCTTCTTGCACATTGAGTGACTAAAACACTGGTTCAACCTACAATGCAAACACTCAATTTTTTCTGGAAAATTCCCTAAACAACAACTCAAACACTAGGGATTTGATTTGTAGCTCCAAATATCTCTGATACCATGTGAAAATTGATTCACAATAGGATCTAGGAGCTAAGGGAATCCTCACAATTCGATTTTACTCACAAAAATGCAGAAAAACAATAGAAAAGATGAAATTAAAACATATAAATGAAGTCAATAACATAGTTTATTTTGACTGTCCAACATGTCAATATTTTTGGATCAGGTTTATATTACATTATGGATAAATCATGATCCTTTGGAGGACATTTGTATGCATACATGTTTCAAACGATGATTTGAACTCAAAACCCCCATAGGTGGACGAATGAGCTCCATAACCATCCCAAACGGTCACGAATTCTAGTGTGAACATGGATGGAACATGATGGATCATAAATGATGTCATGTTAGGCGTAGGTGAGCACATGGGTGAGCAGGAGTGGCTCTAGGAGGAAATAAATTCCCAAGGAAGGCCAAAAACCACCAAATACATGCACTAGCGCCTATGTTCAAACACATTACCTGATTTAAGGGATGGGGAGCGCACCAAGATGGATCTGCCATCAATGAGGTAATATCGACTGTCTTAATGATCAAAGAGAATTTCCTCAACTACAGTAAAAGATTCTAAAACACACAATATACCAAGCTTGATCAACATAGCCTAGATGAAAATGTATCCTAGGTGTATGACCATAGTACTAGTGTGGATTAATGCTCTAACAAACACAAATATTTTTTAAGGAACTAGATCTAGTAGGTAGAGCTCAATGTTAAATCCTAGTCCAAAAGACACAAGTTGATGAAATACAACATCAACCATTTGCCATAAATAAAAATGGAACACCCACATTCCCAATTTTTTTATGTTTCCCTTAAGGAAGGAAATGCCAATGTAGTATTGTAATATTCCCCACATTGTTCGTGTATAATTTGTATACCATAATAATATTGGCATTGTCAAAATAAATAAAATTATTTCAAAGAGTAGTCCTTAGCAGAGGCCATTGAGGGAAAATTGTGTTTGAGTTTAATCATATTATGTTGCATGTATCCAACAATACAGTCTAATAGTTTGTGTATAATAATAGTACACGGATGTTGATTTGTTAGTGAAAACAAACACATGATATAGAAACTAGGTAGAAACATTGCTTTGGTTTATAAAAAAGAAAACGATTATTAACTAACTATGCCCATACTAGGAAAAAGTAACCTCTAAATCATTTTTTTTAAATCAAATAGAAAATTCGGAATGAACAAGATAGGATCCCTTGTAATTTTCTTTAGTCTCCAATGGAGCAACACATCACCCAAAATATATATAAAATAGTAAAAATAAATATACTACTAATTCCATTTCACATAAAGAAGCATGGGAATTAACTCTAAGTACTCTTAGCCACTAGATAAATGGAAATGAAATGAGATGAGATATTAGCAACAATACCTTTGAGTTTTCTTGCTGACAAGAAGTATTAATACTTATGTGATCATTTTATTCAAACGAGACTAAACAACCACTAACCTGCAATCAAGGAAAGAAACCATGTTCAGATTGATATATAAAGAAAATAAAATAAAAGTTAAAGATAGACTATGCCAATCCCACTATCGTTTATACCTTGAAAGATAACTAGAAAATATCCCACAACTGCACAACTTTGTCCAAAATTCCCACTTGGAATGCCACTATTTAAACAAAAAAAAAGAGAAATTGAAAACATGAAAGTAGCAATTTACTCTACCCATCTAGTGGATGTTGAGTCCCATAGTTCTACAACAGAATTAGTCAAGCACATGCAATAAATTATAAATGGAAAAAAATAAGAAAACAATGTGGTTTAGGCCTTCCTTATACTCAAATAAATATTATGACCAGTCTTTTTCTTTGAGGAGAAAATTCACTAAAGAAACAATTGACATACCTAAGAGATAGATAGATAGGTAGTTGCATGGTAGAGTGACACAAATACAAACCTCAAGGTATTAATCACAAACTAGAAATGAGGACAAACTTTCAATCCCATTGCTGCAATAAATGACAGTCTTTTAGGACAATCATACATCAAGAAAATAGAAGATCCTTTCAAATGTGTAGAGGCATCCTTAACCCACACTCTAGCACGTCCATCATACTGTGGCACACTTCCATACATAGCAGCAGCCTCAATGAGGATAGAAAGGAGCACAAACACTCTCTAAAGTCTAAACAATATCGGCATGCTGTAGCAAGTTGAACAAGAACCACAACAACCCTAGTAAAGGTCATGGTAGGAACCAACAACAACACACTCACAGAAAATACCTTAGAACAATCAACATACCACATATCAAGTCAAGGTATCCCAAGGAATAGTCATGATTCAATCTAGCAGACTCAACAAAGGTTATAACCTATCTTAGCATCCCAAACAACATTACATCTTAGTCTAAACAACTCACAGAGGTCGCGGCTCTATCCAAACATCCCAAAGAGGTCATGGTTTTGTCCAAACAACCCACATAGATCATGGTTCTATCCTAGCAAAGGTCACAACTCAGTCCAAGGAAGCCCACAAGGTCACAAATCAATACTAGTAACCTCAAAGGTGGTCACAGTTCAACATAGTGGGAAGAGAACCCTTTCACCCATGTTGTAATCTCATAGATCACATAATGTTACCAATAATACATACCAAAACATACATACATAACAGAGACAAGAGATAAGAACAAGTAGATGAATTAACAGATTATATTAACATGAGTGGGTCCATACAATACAAAGAACTAAACTGATTTCTCATCTGGCTCAACAGCCTAATATATATGATTTACAAATAGTTACAAAATAACTACCTATTGGTTCGGTGAACCGACACAACCTTAGGTGGCCGACCTAATCTCTAGTTTAGTCAGCCGACCGACTTAGTCTGTTGATCGACTAAGTCGGCTATCGTTCAATTTGACTTACCGACTTGCTCCTCCAACATCTCCCCCATGAAAAAAACATTTCTTCGTCTTGAAGAAACAGGGAGGTACAAAAATCTTCTTGTCTGTCTTAGTAGTCATTATGATGTGCTTGGTATTCATGGGCTGTGAAGTTTGATGGTCAGTCTTTTCTATACACAGACTTCGACAATTGTTGGGGCTGTCACTGCTAGGTGATGTTGGAAATCCATCCAACTTTGCAATATTTTCTGGATGTCGATGGTGAGTGTAGTCAGACTTGATAAGATCGACATCTTCTCTGAAATGGAGATTTCAGCTATTCTCTCCATGTAGGGACCCATAAACTAGTCCTTCTCCTATGCAGTCTCTATAAGTCATTTCATCTGCGGCTAGATGATGTCAAATTTTTCCAAGTTGGGGATAGCTTGGTGCACCCACTGATGATCTTCCCGCTCAATTTTCTGTAGCTTGGCTGTCTCAAGCACTATTTGGTATTCTATTGTGCTTCCGAGTGTCTGATCAGTGGTTTTCCTTTTTCCAAGTGCTTGGCTCCCTTGTCAGGTCTATTGAGTTTGTTGATAGACTTTCCCATAGTAAGTAGGCCAGTCTCACAGTACTTCCTCGGTGATGACAGACTCCTCCATGTGATCTTGCAACACTTTGTAGGCTTCGAAAAAGGCTTTGTGTTGCGCCATCAATAGTCAAACGGTTTCTTCTTTCTGCTCTTTTTTTGTTTCTTGAATTTGTGCTTGGAGTACCGACACCATGCTTTCAAATAGCTGATAAGCTCTTTCGAGCGGTTTGTCGGTGTCGACCTCTACTAGTCTTGGCATTACTGATTGTGCAAGGTTTCTGCATTTGTTGAGGAACTCGACCTGTTCTTCGTCCTTGTTGTCGAGTTCCTTACGTCTCTGCTGGCTCCTTGTCTTTGCTTCGACTGCTATGGTTTTTAGGAGTTGTCCTAGATCTGCATCAGTCAGTGTGGTTGCATCTTTCAATTTGATATGGACCTTTGATGGCTTTCCATGATGCTCCTTCTTTTGTTTCTTCGTCTTCTTCTTATGCTTTTTCATTTCTGTTTGTGTCGGCACCTGTGTACCTGCAAAAGTCAAGTCAGGATTTTTTGGTTTGTGGTATAGCAATGGTTGATGGTTTTTCTATTTGGGGAAGTGGGATGACTGTTGCCTTTGGTTGGTTAGATGCAGGGGGTGCAGAAGTGGATGCAGTTGGTGCAGGGGTGCAGAAGTGGATGCAGTTGGTGCTGATGGTTGAGGTGGGGGTAGTTCTGGTACAACTGTTTGGATCAGGGGTTCTGAGTCGGGGGGTGGTGGTGGTGGTGATGGGGTTGGGGAATGGTCGGGTGTGATTGGGTTGGTGAAATTGTAGATGAGTGGTGGGTTGTCGGTCTGAGAGGTTGAATCCAAGTCAGAGAAGAGTTGGTTGATTTCTTGATTTATGTCTTCGATATTTTCTTCTTCTTCTCCTCCGATCGAATCAGTGGCTGGTAGGTGGGGTTCTGGTACAGTCGGAGTAATAGTCGAGGTCCGATGTTTGGCAACTTCATCTTCCTTGTCTGGATTTTTCTCAAAGGTCGAAGTGATAGTTGCAAAGACATTTGGTTTGTGGGGTATTTGGAAAGTTTGGGGGACTAGTAGTGGGTACCCACTGACTTTAAAGAGAGGTGATTTTGTAGAGAGCTTCTGCACTTGGGTGAATATTGGAGGCAAATTTTCTATGTAAGCCTAGAGGTCTCTGTCCCTGTCGAACTTCTCTTTCACAAATTCCGATATAGCACTTTTTCACAAGTCGAGTGGGCTTATCGAATGCCATTCTGGTATTTTCTCCTCTGTTACTTTTGTCGGGGATGGAGGTGGAGGTGTAGACATAAGATCTACGACATTTTCAGGCGTTGATGTGTGGGTGATCTTGGCTTGCTTTGGTCAACCTAGTAGTGCTCTTGCCTTGACAAATATTTGGAACTGGGTTTCCATTGACACTTTATTTGTTGCGGCATATTCTATTATGTCGATGGCCGTAGCTCCCAATTCCTCCTCGTCATCTGATGATTCTGCAATGATAAGCTTGTGCTTACCTTTTCCTTGTTGTCATTGTTGTGTTCTTATCCTCTTTCTTGCAGCTACTAACTATTTCAACAATTTTATTATAATGTCTTTTGTGATAGCATATTTTGGGTTTTCTGGTTCTATCTCTCCCCTTGGCTCCTGGGTTGGGATGAGAATTTCTGCAGCTGGAGTGAATACCTGCTGCTCTGCCTATGTTTCTTCTATCTGTGGTTCTGCCCTCTGTGCTGTCGCAGGTTTGATGATTATTTGAAGCTATCCAACATGCTCGATAGGTGTCTCCTCTGACACAAAGGTACTGATGTAGAGGTTTAGCTCATAATCCTCTTCTTTCTCCTAGTCTGTTAATGGCTCCTCGATTGAGGAGTCGATTTCCTTGGCCTTCGCTGGAATTTGTATTTTTTTCCTAGCTTATCAAGATAGTTCTCGAAAGATCTGTTCAATCGACAGATAATAATCAAGGGCCTTTGCATTTGATTTTTTGCCCTGCATGTACCACACTAAAGTATGGTCGAGCTCTAGCTGGATGTGGGAATTTTTCGGTAGACTTCGTCGGATGTTTTGAGGCACCCTCCATCTAGTCATGCAGATTTTTAGCTGTTGGAGCCAGTTCTCCAACAACACTTTTTCGTCTTCAAGTTCCTTCAAGGTTCCTTTCTGGGAGAATGGTTTGAATCTCCACATGTGGAGCCTTGTCGGTTCTTGAAAAATTTGGTTTCCTTTGGGGAAAATATGGTACATTACTATCCATAGTATGAGGGATAGGAATTCGATGATTCCTCCCGTCTCTTGGCATCTTTCACAGATGGTCTTGACCATGTCAACGACATATTCATCCCATCTATATATCTTTCCATTTGTTGCAATGGTTTCGATAGCCTCTTAACATGTCTAATTTGAGGTCGCTGCCTTGACCTACCAAGGTGAGTGTGATGGCTATTATTTTGGCCACAATCAATGGCGTTCGGGCTGTGATTTGACTAATCTTCAACCCCTTTGAGTTTTTGCCTGAAGCTGACCTGGTTAGTTCTTCAACCAGTCCCTCTTTAATACTGACTGGTGCTGGGCCTCCTTTGTTTGAAAGTCCTATTAGCTTAGAGATGTTGACCGGTTGGTCGAAGTAAAATCGGTCATTGTGGTACCGACTTATGATAAACTTGACGGTTGTTTCTTTTGTGCCACTGAAACTGGCCATGAGCGGTGCATTGACATAGATGAAGAAGGTACTGTATTTTATTTTCTTTGCAGCTTGAGTAGGATTCTTGTCGACATAAGCCCATTCTTTCATCTCAGTCCATAGTTTTTTCCATGAGCCTTCCTACACCTTAGCATTCTTAATATTCTTTAACCTTCAAACTAAAGGTGTTTCTGTAGTCTGTAATTCCTTGGCTTTGGCTGAGGCTCTAGTCTGTTTGGGTGCCATCTTGTCAGTTTGGTGGTCGATTTCACTAAGGTATTCTCGGCTTTCAGTCATCTGGATGCTCTGATGCTCTCTCTGTATGAATTGCGGTGAATGATCCCTCGACGGTCCAATATTTATAGGGGATTCTTTCGATGTTTTCGTCGATGAGTGTATTAATGGTGGACGTTATGTTCCAGCTAGAACACTTGAGCGTGTGTTAATGGTGAATTTCTTTCGACGCTCGAGGTCATGAATGCGCGATGGGACTATCGAGGTCATCGGTCAATGTCGGTTATGAAAATGGTCGATGGCGTTATGTCGATGGGCATGATACCGGTTATCGAAGTGGTGATTTCCTGTCATAGTTTTTTTCATGTATGGTATTATTTTTCTTTTTTTCTTTTTATATTTTTATAGTTTTTGTTTAATCGTTATGGTCGTTATATGATTTTTTTTTTATTTGTTTGTTTTAGTTTCTGTAGCGTTTTAGTCAAGCTCCATTAATGATTTTCCAAAATACTATGCCTTGTAAC
Organism: Pseudotsuga menziesii; assembly: GCA_001517045.1. Taxonomy (NCBI): domain Eukaryota; kingdom Viridiplantae; phylum Streptophyta; class Pinopsida; order Pinales; family Pinaceae; genus Pseudotsuga; species Pseudotsuga menziesii. The sequence continues at coordinate 237,969 of LPNX010852855.1, read as the reverse complement.
GTTCTTAGTCAGACTGATCCATTGGTATGTATCTCTTCGACAACATAGGGTCCCATCCATTCTGTATGTATCTTTTTAGGTTTACCTTTTACCCGACTATTGTATAGTAAAGCAAGATCTCCCACTGACAAGTTTTTGTTTTTGATGTTTCTATCGTGCCATGCTTTTTGTTGTTGTTTCTGAATTTCTTGATGTTGCATCACGAGTAGTCAGTGTTATTCTAGTTTACTCAGTTGTAGTAGTCGGTCCTTTCTTCCTTGTTCAACATCGACATGTAGGATCTCTACAATAATAGGTGTCTATTGTCGGAAGTGTAATGGAACTACTACTTCTTTTCCATAGACTAGTCGAAAGGGAGTTTGGTCGGTCGATCATTTATATGTTGTTCTTTATGCCCATAATACTGCAGGTATTTTCTCATCCCAGTCACCCTTGTCAGCATTACATATTTTCATTAATCCTTTTGTTAATGTTTTATTAAATGCTTCAATTGCTCCATTTGACTGAGGATGGTATGATGTACTCCAACGATGGTCGATTTGGAATTGGTCGGTTAGGGTTTTGATAGTTTTATTGATAAAGTGTGTTCCCTGATCACTGATTAAGGTTAGTGGACATCCAAATCTGGTAATGATATTCTCATAGATGAACTTAGCAGCTATCTCACTAGAACATGTGTCGACTGGTTCTGTCTTTGCCCATTTGGTTACATATTCGACTACATTTATGATATACCTCGTGCCTGTCCTTTTTGCTGGTATAGGAAATGGTCCTATGAAGTCTATGGCCCAAATTTCAAACGTCAAACTTGGGTTTACTGATATCATGGGTCAACCTAGTCATTGACATCTGTCACATTGACTTACAAAATTTTTGCAACCTCTGTGAAGTGTCGGCCACCATAACCCTGACTGTTGGATTTTCTTTGCAGTTGTGTCTACTTGGAAATGTCCTCCTGCAAGTCCATAATGTGCTTCATGCATAATGTTGTCTCTTTCATGTTCCATTACACACCTTCTGAGGATGTCATCTAATCCCATCTTGTAAATAAATCCATTTATAAGACTGTATGGTGCAAATTTCACAGCTAGGATTTGTTTCTTCTTTGTACTCATTCCTTCTGGTGCTTGTCCATATTCTAAGAACTGGGCTATTTCCTCTAACTCTACTAGGACTGCTTCTATCCGAAATATATGTGCATCTGGTAAGTCATCTTTGACTCCTATCGGCTCCTCTCTTGTGTCGATTCGGGATAAATGGTCGAGACTGACATTTAACTTACCTGGTTTGACAACAACTTTGAATTCGAATTCTTGGAATATTAGTAGCCATCGACAAATCCTTCCATGATGTAGTGGTTTATTGACGTGATATTTAAGTGACTAATGGTCTGTATAGAATATAAATGGGTTAGCTAGAAGATAATGTCGATATTTTTGTAATGCAAAGACCATTCCTAGTGCTTCTCTTTCTGTTGTCGAATAATTTCTTTTAGCATTGTTTAATTTTTTTCTACTGTAAACTATAGGATAATCCATTCCATCATCTCCTGGTTGAGTTAAGATTGCTCCTATTGCTAGGCCTGATGCATCAATATGAACATGGAATTTGATCGACCAGTTTGGAAACCTTAGGATTGGTGCTTTGACTAGTTTTATTTTTAAATTTTCAAATGATATATGGCACTCCTCTGTCCAATTGAACTCTTTATCTTCCCTTAATAGTTATTCGAGTGCATAGGTCATATCTGAATAATATCTTATGAATTTTCTGTAATAGCCTGTGTGTCCAAGTAACACCCTGACTTGTTTTGATTTACTGGTGGTTTTTTGTCGAGGATAATTTTGATTTTTGCAAAGTCAACCTTAATACCTTCTTTACAGACAATGTGCCCTAATAATATCCCTATGGGGGTCACAAATATGCATTTCCTGATGTTCAGGGATAGTTGAATTTGTCAACATCTTTCCATCATGATTCTTAGCCATTTGCAATGATCCTTTAACATGGAGTATATGGTCCAATCATCAAAGTATACTGCCATGGTTTTGTAAATAAATTCTTGAAATGTTTTGACAACAATTCTAGAAAATACTGCAGGTGCATTTTTTAATCCAAAAGGCATAACTTTATAAACAAATGAGCCAAATTCACATACAATTTTATTTTTTTTAATCCTCTTTAGCTATTGGCACTTGGTTATAACCTGAGAATCCATCTGTAAATGAGTAGCATTCATGTCCTGCCACCTCATTTAAGATTTCATCTGCATAAGGAGTTGGAAATGGGTCTGTCAGTGTCACTTTATCTAGCTCGCTGAAGTCGATACAAATTCTTAGTTTGGTTGGATCATGTTTCTTAGGTTAGACTACCATTGGACTTGCCCATTCTGATTGGTCAATAGGGTAGATGATGCCTGCTGCAAGCATCTTATCAATTTCCTTTTTGACTATCTATTTGTATTTGTGAGCTAGCTTATATGGCCTTTTCTTCACAAGTCGAACATTAGGTTTAGTGTCAATATTCATTTCTCCCATTTCATGGACTAAACCTTTGAGATCTATATAATCTCTAGAAAATACATCCTGGAATTCTTTTAATAGGTTCACTACTTCTATTGTTTGTTCTTCATTCCAGTAGTCTACAATCTTGGCCATTTTTGGTCGGTCATCATTTGAGATGTTGACTTCTCTAGTTTTGACTTTAGCATCTAGCCATTCTAGAGCTTTGGCTTCATTGATTGGTTGAATTCCTTCCTTAAACTATGAGAATGTGGCAAGAAAGTCAGTTGCAGTCATTCTGTCGATATCCTCTTTTTCGATTGTTTCAACTTTGAATACTGTATGAATAGGTTTGGTCGTTTCGACATGGTTTGATTTCCATGTGAAGCTTTTCCCTTTTGTATTTTTATTTTCTAAATATAGTCTTGTCAACTGTGGTATTGTCCCGGTTTGTATACTGTTACATTTCATTGTCTGTTGGTTATCTTTTAAGGGTTTGTTTTCTATCGACTGTATATATTCTTTAATCTGTTTTGTTGTTTCGACCAAGTTTTCATTTTGTGGTATAAAGTTGAAATCTTTAATGAAATTTTCTCTGATTTCATGCCATAAGAATGTTTCACCTCTAGATTCTTCCATTTTATACCATTTGTTTGGTAAGTCGAAGAGAATTGATGGAAACAGGTGTGGCCATGTTCGTTCATCCTTGTATCCAAGACTTCTCCATTCTTTTTCACATGTCTTAATATGATCTTCTAGATTCTATCCTTGAATGAATATAGGTATCTGATCCTGTTTGGTTAACTTCTTTTCTCCAAACCTTTCTACAAAGTAAGTTGAAGCTGTTGTCCAGGTCTGTAGTCTTGTCTGATGGGTATCCCACCATCTAGCAGCTTGTCCTATAAAAGTCTCTACTAAACTTTGTAGTCGACCATGTTCACCAATATTTTTGGAAACTTTTTCTACATGCATGACTGGTGATTCTCTTTCCTTATATCTTGATACTTGTGTAGTATTTACATTGGTAGGTTTTAAAGTAGGGTATTCCCTAATTTTCTTCTCAAATATTTTTGGGACAATGGACACTATGAAGCTCTGTTGGGTGGACTCTTTCTATACCTTTTAGATAGTCCAGCACCCTCTTGCTTGTGTTTCATAGTTCTTGACTTCTCAATCATATAATTCTGCATCTGAATTATAACTGACTAAGTCTTGATTTCCTAAGTAAAGTTCACCATATGTGTTAGGTTTTGTGTAATATTCGTTATTCTGTATCTGGTAGAGTTGTCGAATATCAACTTCTTTGTCGACAGGTTCTATCCATGGTTCTCCTTGGGATGGATGAATAGGTACAATGACCTTTTTTCCATTTCCTTTTAATTTGATTCTCTCTTTGTCCAGGGATATCGATGCTTTCATCTTTCTACCCCAAGGTCGACCGACTAACACTAGGAAGGAATTGGATCCTTTCTTAGGGTCAATGATTTCGAAGTCAACTTTGGCCGAGATTCCTTTTATAGTTGTATCAACATTTTTCCAGACTCCAATAGGTTCAATTAGACCCCAGTCGGCTAGTTTTAGGTATATACCTAACTCATGTAGTCGAGGTCTGCCCAGTTGTTCCCAAGTGTCTCAAGTCATGATGTTTACTTGTGATCTGAAGTCAAGTACAACTTGTCAGATGTGGTATCCTTCAATTTCCAGGTCGACAAGTGGGTCGGCATCACTTTTATCTTTTTTATTTAAACTGCAGATATTTTTTGTTTGTTTTTTGATGTTATTGTGTTTTATTTCATATAGCAAATCGATGAACTGAGATACTAAGTTATCTTTTTGTAGAATTTGTATTAACTCTTTTATTGTGTTATGTCGATTGTCATTAGCCTTTTCTTGTCGTGCAATTTCTTTGAATACATTTGTTGCCTCTTTATATGTTTGTTTTTCTTTAAGTGGATTAGGGTAGACATTTTTCTCTTTTATTTTGTTGATTTTTGGGTTATCACTTCCTGTTTTTGTCCCTTTTCGAGTTACAATATGCAAATTCTTTGTATTTAGTACATCATTTTTTTGCACACACGAGAAGACATTGACATTTTTCTTTTTATTTATTTTTTCCAGCATGGTAGGGTAATCTTGTAGTGAGTGATCCCCTACTCCACAACTAGTACAAAATTTGAGGTCAACTATGTCTTTATATGGACATTTTACATACCGATGTCCCTCCTTATAACATGTAAAGCATTGGATGGGTCGATGTGGTCGGTTGTCTTGATTTCCAGAGAATCGACCTCGACCTCCATAGCCTCCACGTCGATTGTCATACCGGTGCTCGTATCTTCGACCTTCATATCTCTGATTGTTCTGATTGTTTGGTAAGTTGTTTTTCTCATTATTTTGTGCAACTGCAGTGGTTTGGTATACTGCATGATAATTCTGTCGGTTCTTTAGGTTCAGATGGCAGTCGGCTGTGTTATGATTTTTAGTTTTGCAGATTGCACACCAAGATGCCTTGCCATTCTTCATGTTGAATGGGAAATATTTTATCAAGTGGTCTCCATGCTACTGGAAAATGTCGCAAAAGCATTTTTTCTGTATGAAACGAACGTCCTGTCGGCTGTATTCCTATCAATAGTTGTCTTTTGAGTGTCCAGTCGTCGAGCACTTTGTGCACCAGATATCCTGACTTTTGAGGTTTAATTCTTTTAATGACTTCTACACGATCTGAAGTTGTTCTTCTATTATGTGATTGGTGGAGTATGTGGGTATTTCCTCATCCATTTCTACTTGGAGAGATTTTGTAAGCGCATCTTCATAAGACTTGAATGTCTCCAGACTTATGTGTCAGCATATTTTCTGAGATAAGCCTGCAAGAAACCACTGGATTAATAATTTTTCATTAATAACATAGTCCAGTTGGCTAAGAAGATCTTTCCAACATTTATCATAATCACGGACAGTTTCTCCTAGCTTTAGCCATGTTGTTTTTAGTTTCTTTGCAGCCAGATGTTTTGCATCTAGAGTTTTGAAAAATGATAGAAATTGCACTTTAATCTCGGCTTTGGTTGCTTGGGGTTGTCTTTCGGAAAAGGTCATGTACCAAGTTAATTCCATTTTCCTCAAGGCACCAGTGAACTATGCCATCTGTCTGTTTTCATCCATAACTTGGTTAGCCTCCCAAGTCGACTCACAGACAAACCAGTGTCGTCTGGGGTCCTCATCCCCCTCATATAGAGGAATGTGTGTTGACCTGTGACCCATGTCGAAATCACTGTTGCTGCTTTTAGGAGGTGGCGGTGGTGGAGGTGGGGGTGGGGATGGTGGGGTTATTTGCTTATTCCTCATTGCAGAACTATCGCCGATGGAACTTTCGTCTCCGTCAGTTGTTTTTGTCGTTTCGTCTTCGACCAACTGTCGGTTGATTTCGACTTCTTCTATCGATGTCCAACTGCAGTAACCTGTTCACAGTTCTGAATGTTCTGTGTCCTCCCAAGTTGTATTTGGAAGGGGGGGTGCTCCTTCATGTGTCGATAAAAGTAAGTGGATACTTTGGTTGGAGGGTATCGCTTGAAAGGTGACCCAATTTCCTTCTTCTGGTCGACGGATAATGAGGTGTCTTCCAGTGTATGTCTCATCGTCTAGTCAGCTCCATATACCAAAGTCACCAGCTCCTAGTCGGAGGTCCTCTTTGACAATAGTTTGTATCCAGGTACACAGATTCAACGGAGATAGAGTTGTTCCTTCTTGGGGAGATCCTAATTGGAGAGCTTATGTCTGCTCTATCCACAATTCTTCTTCCGTAGGGGACTCCTCTTCTTCCACGCCTTCTTCTCAGTCATGACCCAACTCTGGCGGATTTCTTTCCTGGTCGATCACCCTAGTACTCATTCCTCTATGTAGCACTAAGGCTCTTTCTCTTCTTTCTTCCCTCCTTTGTTGTCTCTCTTCCCTCTCTATTTTTTGAACGTCTCACATACCTTTGTGTGATACTATCTTCTTGATTTCCCTTTTGGTCAACTTCTCATTACTGGTGATTGGTATCTACTTCTAGTCGACTAGAATTTACTCCACTTTATCTCGACATATGACCAACCACCCCCCCATAGCCTACCCGACACTTTAGAAAGCCTGGATAGTTCGGTATACTTTCTTAGGAAGTATTCCCACTCCCTTTCTGCAATGAATTTTTCCCACCTCTTTTGCTTTTCTTCCCAGTTAGGGTTTAATGGTGGCCCATGAAGTGATGGACGAGGTTTGACAATATGACCCACTCCCTTCTCGATCAGGAACTTAAAAAAAAATGTCAGTAAGGAACACAGAAATTGCTCAGTGAGGTATGTGTAAAATTTCTCCCTAACGGTTTCCACCGAAGTTCTGTCTTCTACTGTTTGCTCCTCGCAGAATTCATCAGCGATTTTTTCAAACCACTTCGACAAGTTTGTTCTTCCCCCATGAATCAGTTTTTCTAGCAACTGTTGATCTTTAGTCCCTTCCGGATTTTTCATCCAGGAGTTTCTTTAGAAGTTGGGGCACTGATTCTACAAACTTCTCATGTGTATCTGTAAAGAATCTTGCTTTTTCTTGTGTGGTCTTTAATCTATTTCTTCATACGTAATTTTGCAAATAATTTGCAACTTTACGTTCCCACCAATCCTTAATCTCCTGTTCTGATATCATTTGCTTGCATACATTTCAGACATGTACTACCGGCAACAGAACCAATGTTGTAATCTCACAAATCACATAAGGTTACCAATAATACATATCAAAACATACATACATAATAGAGACAAGAGATAAGAACAAGTAGATGAATTAACAGATTATATTAACACGAGTGGGTCCATACAATATAGAGAAGAGTTCTCATCTGGCTCAACAGCCTAATATATATGATTTACAAACAGTTACAAAATAACTACATGTCGGTTTGGTGAACCGACACGACCTTAGATGGCTGACCTAATCTTTAGTTTATTCGGTCGACCGAATTAGTCAGCTGATCGAATAAGTTGGCTATCATTCAAGTCGACTTACTGACTTGCACCTCCAACAACCCACAAGACCAAGGTGTACCATCAAGGTGAGGAAATAACAATTTTTCTCTTAGCTTCCTCAACCAATTTCTTGGTTGTAGCCATGTCTTGTTCAATTCTTTTCTTTGTCTTGGTCAAGCCACATCTAATGAGTATGGACTTCATATTCCTTTATAGAATGTGTTGGGAATACTTCAGGTTTTGTGCAACAATTTAAGGAAAAACTTATATCGATGGGTTGAATTACACCTATAGTGAGTAATTTCAACCTGCTCAGATAGAAAATACTTGGAAGAATTTTATTCCTACACACGCAATAAAATTATAAATGGAAAAAAAAACAATGTGGTTTAGACCTTCCTTTATACACTCAAATATATATTATGATGAGACTTTGTCTCTTAGGAGACAAGTCACTAAGAAAATAATGGACATACCTGAGAGAGAGAGAGATATGTAGCTATAGGGTAGAGTGAGACAAATACAAACCTCAAGGTATTAATCAAAACAGTCTCTAAATGAGGATGAACTTTAAATCCCATTGCTACAATAAATGAGAGTCTTTTAGGAAAGATATACATCCATAAAATAGAAGATCCTTTCAAATGTGCAGAGGAAGCCTTAACCCACACTCTATCACATCCATTAGACTGTGGCACCCTTCCATACATGGTAGCAACCTCAATCCTAGCCTTGGCATGATGAAGAGGGCTGAACAAGAACCACAACAACCCTAGTAAAGGTCATGATAGGCACCAACAACAACACACTCACAGGAAATACCTTAGAACAATCAGCAGAGCACATATCGAGTCAAGGAAAACCAAGGAAAAATCATGATTCAGTCTAGCAGGCTCAATAAAGATCACAACCCATCTTAGCAACCCAAAAAAGGTCACGATTTAGTCCAAATAGCTTATAGAGGTCATGACTTTGTCCAAACGGCCCACATAGGTCATGGTTCTGTCCAAACAACCCACAGAGATCATGGTTATGTCCTAGCATGGGTCATGGCTCAGTCCAAGTATCTTTCAATACCTTCACAAACCGAACCAAGACATCGTAACCGACATAAGGTTTGTATCTTGTTGTAGGGAAGAGTTGGACAAATACAGACATCAAGGTATTAATCAAAACAATCATGTATTAAGAAAATAGAAGTTCCTTCCAAATGTGCAGAGGCAACCTTAACCCACACTCTAGCACCATATGACATGTCTTCATCCAACGACAACCTTTATTTCATCATTTCAACTTATAAAAGCATAGATAAGTGGAATCATTAAGGTGAACAAGTTTAATTCCTGAATTTACACATATTATCAGGCTAAACAATATCCAGTCACCCATTTTCACCAAAATTATGGTGCCTCTATGGGTATACAAAATGGTCAAAATAAAGAGATAGTAGTTCATGGTTAAACATCACTCAGTCCAACCAACCAGGAAGCTAAAATTTCACAAGACATTCAATAAGAGATTCCACATAGAGGTCTTGGGTAGGGGTTGGTTGTATCAGTTTTCCCTCATTGGATCTAAGTTCCTAAAATAAAATGCTTTCTCAACAACCTTGGTGAATAAAGTGAGATCAAAATTTGTCAATTTGGAGCAACTACTAACCCTCACATAACAAAGGACATTAAAGAGATGATGTATGGGTGTGGCTACAGATAATTTCGTTAGAACAACCTATGATAATATTAGAACTTGAGGACAAGGACATTGGAGTAATAAAGAGACAACCACCCAATAAACCATGAGATATTATCCTGACATATTTAGTTGTGGAAGATGGAAAAAAATTGTGTTGCATGTTTTCAAATTGTGAAATTTCTAGAAATTAATTTTATTAAAAAACCATCAAATTGTAAACTTTGAAGAAAATGAGTCATTTACTATAAAATGAGTAAATTCATTTTGGAAGAGGCTCTCCTTCATTTTGGAAAGTGCTCTCGCAAAATTGAAGAGGCAAAGAGAGACATGGAGAAGAAAAGAAACACGGTGAAGAGGGAGCAATAGAAGAGAAGAGGAGGGGGAGAGCATTGTGAAATTTCTAGAAATTAATTTTATTAAAAAACCATCAAATTGTAAACTTTGAAGAAAACGAGTCATTTACTATAAAATGAGTAAATTCATTTTGGAAGAGGCTCTCATTCATTTTGGAAAGTGCTCTCGCAAAATTGAAGAGGCAAAGAGAGACATGGAGAAGAAAAGAAACACGGTGAAGAGGGAGCAATAGAAGAGAAGAGAAGGAGGGGGAGAGCAGTGTGAATACAAGTGGAAAGCAATTGATTCCAATGGAGGAGGTTGGGTATAACCATTTCTCAGGGAGAAAGAAGAAGCAATTCCACCAATGATGTCAGGTATAACTCCAGAAGAAACAAAATAATTGACCATGTAGATGATTGAAGAGAGGACGAAGGATAATGAGTTTGGAGAATCAAAGAAGAGGACCATCACTTATTTGGTAAACCATAAGAGCCTGTAGCTCTTGGAAAATCATAATTGAAGATGAAACCACAACCACTATTGGGAAGAAAACCAATTGCAACAAACTTACATGTAACAAATAATTACATCATGCAAATATAAATATGTCATTCTTTTTTGTGGTAAATGTAAGCCTAGACTTAGACCAACAAGCGTCCTGTCAAAAACAATTTGGAATGTTATGTCATCTTGTAATTTCTTCATTTATATGTATCATTTCTGGATTAATAGAAACAAACTGTGTTTTCTTTTTCTTCTTTTTTTGTTGTTATGTGTTTTAATTTGATGCTAGCTTGTTGTGCATTGTTGAAGGGTTTATGCAACTATATTATTTTAGCTCTCAGTGTATGGGATTTTATTCTTGTTAGTTTCTGGACTTCAATGATTATTAGTTTTTGTATGTTAAGAAACCTTACTTTACTTTTATGGGATTTCATCCCTCATTAGTTTTGGATCTACAAACCTAGGCTCTTCTGGAAGTTCTCAAAAAATGTTAAAGATGGCAATGCTCTACCTTTGTTGGCTTGCATTATGAGTGGTAAGCCTAGTTCTTAGAGGCCTCGCCATCAACTAAATTATATTATTTACCTATATATATAATAATAATAGATTAGAATCTAACTTACACCAAAAAAACACATTCTAAATTCCTGGGTACATGTCCTAACATTAGAGTTGTAACAACCAATAATAAGTCTGAATTCTACTATTTTATTTAAATTATATATAGAAACAATTATGCTAATATTATATACTATTATCATTGGAAAAAGTGCCTTCTAAAAAATGAGTAGAGTTCTAAAAGTTATAATACTATTAACATCATAATAAAAGACAAAAGACAAATTATGAGTATGAAAAATGTTGCTTGACACTAAATTAAATATTCACCTTGGTAAATAAAGAACCGAAAAGATGAGGGGCATGATACCACCCAGTTGCCACATAATCCTACAATGAAGTGTACTCAATATGAACATTTGGTAAAAAAGGATAAGAGGAAAGAAAAGTGAATAATTTGTTTATAAGTGTTTCCCAATAGTTAGATTTTTCTACTTTTAGAACCTAAATATACTCTCTAACATTGACTAAATAATACACATCATTTGGTGTGTTTAGTGACTACAACATCTCACCTCACCTCACCTCACCTCATATGATAGTCCATAAGAAAATAAAAAATTATGTGGTTGTCCCAGAAGCCATGCAAAGCATATACACCTAAGAATTGACTCCTCTCCCCCATGAAATATCATACCATTAATGCTCTCCTTTCTCAATGCTTGAACTGAAATGCTAATGAGATCCCACACCTTAAAGGCAAGCAAGTATCATAGACCAAACACCTCAATAATTCATACTATCTAGATTAGGAGAATGGCTCTAAACATGAAGAGGAAACAATCACCCTCTTCACCATTCCAGTTATATTTTCACAAGGAATCCAAAGTGATGAAAATTACTATTCAAAAAATGGTCGATGGAGCATCGTTGAAGGAGACACAAGAAAGCACAAAGTCACATATTTTCAGTTTCTAGTCAACATTTGAAAATTTATTTTTTGGTTTCAATCCACAATAAAATACACTTTCCAAGAGAAAACCGTTAAAACATTTCATCAAGTAAAACAAAGAAGCTTCCAATCGACAAAATCCCCAAGAAAAAAGTTTGTGCTAGGATTGGATGCAGGTCTTGTAGGAGAAACACAGTCATGGCCAATAGGGAGGCACATAGTCACGACCATCAGAGAAACATAGTCACAGAGCAACATAGAGACACACAGTCATGGCCAGTTTCCCACTTTGAAATCCTAATTGCCCTTCCAAAGGGTTTATCATCATGAACAAGTTGGGTGGATTGAATGTTATGAATATTTATAACATCCTAGCAAAGAAGGATTCAAAGTACAAATGGGTAAGATACTACACCAGAGAGATCAAGAATTAATGTGAGGTACAATCAGATTATGGCTTAGTAAAGGATACCTATGTATGTCCCCGAGGTCTTCAATAGTAAAGAGGTAGCACAGAGAGACATAGTCACGACCAGCAGGAGAAACACACAGTCACGACCAGCAGAGACACACAGTCATGGCCAGCAGAGACACACAATCATGACCAACAAAAAACTATAGCTCACCATGATGCTTCTCAGACTGAATACTTCTTGACCGTCAACATATCTCTCATTGTAAATTGCTCTCTTTCTTGATTGACGCCCCCAAGATAGAGATGTTAGTCCCCAAAAAGATGGGTAACATAAAAAAAAGATTCGTCGAGGTTGTGTTCTATCGTTCACACGTCTCTATAGCTTCAGGATTCTATGCCGAGTCTACCCATCTAAAGCATAGAGACAAACAGTCACGGCCAGCAGATGATCACGAGCTCAAAAGTTCACAGATGATCCCAACAAAATCCGAATAGGTTCATGAGAAATTAGTTATTAAACAGGCGCTTCCACACGGTAAACAAGGTCCACAGGATCTAGATCTCGATCTACGACTGGAAATGGAACTACAGGTTCTGAAACTAGCTAATATGAATATGCATCTCGACCTGTCTTTGCGTCTGGTTAAATTAAGGATGTCTTACCTTTGACTCTTACTTCACTCTAGGTTCCTTTTTATTTATTGTATATTCTACCTTTCTCGTTTTTCCAAGTTAATGGTTCAATTAACTCGATAAAATGCAACTGCCTCTGCATCTAGTGCTGCTTTAACTCGATCCACTGGATCAAGATCAATGGATTCAAGACTGTTAGCAACAGAAGGGTTATAACCCACTTCACGACCAACAAGAAAAACACAGTCACGAATAGCAGAGAGACATAGTCACAACCAGCAAGAGACACATAATCACGACCACCCACTTCACGACCAACAAGAGAAACACAGTCACGAATAGCAGAGAGACATAGTCACAACCAGCAAGAGACACATAATCACGACCATCAGACATACAGACAGTCACGACCAACAAGAGACACAGTCACGACCAACAAAGAGACACAAGTCATGACCAACATAGAGGTATCAAACATTCACAAATTTTAATCTCAGAAGGTCACAAATGAGCCCAAAAAAATCCAAATAGATCACCACAAACAATAGAATGGTTATAACCCACTTCAAATATCAAGGCAACATAAACCTTAGCAGCGTAATCATGTGACAAACAATCAGGGATAATTTTTCCATGTTTTTCTTTTAAAAAAAATTCGTCATTTTACATGTTTTGAAGCCCGATTTCACCCAATTTTGATGGGGTAAAATTTTTTCACCTTAAAAATCACCAAATTATTTTATCAACCATATAAAATCCTTGGAAATTAAAATATTTTTTGAAAAATATTGCCAATCATTTTATATTTGACATTTTAAGAATTGATAATATTCACCAACATCTATACACCTTTAAATAACTATGGTTCCTTAAAATCATCCCTACAAACAATAGAATGATTATAACCCACTTCAAATACCAAGGCAACATAAACCCTAACAACGTAATCATGTGTATTACAAAAATCAACAAAGGAAATAGATCCAAGAAACACAAAATAAAAATAAAAATGTTTAAATTAGTTCTAAGACATATAGAAGACATATAGAATCCATGAGCATTGATCATCTCCCTCCAATCAATCACAAATAACAAGAGATGTAACAAGGATCACTCACTAAAGTCAAAAACCACCAGAGTTGGGAAAATATCAATATTAATACAGTTGCGGAATCCCAATGTTCCTCGATGTATTGATATCTCAACAATACCTTTCTTTATACCATAAATATCAATTGGTATAAATATTGGCTCCCTCCAAATGTTGTAAATTCCATAGGCAATTTTTCCACCAACTACTGTTTCATCCAAACGAAAATGTGGAATGAGATACTTTGTCTCCTTCTTTGACAGTGGAATAGAGAGAGAGAAATGGACGGTTCCAAAGAAATCTCATTAACTTTTACGCCACCCATTTAATTTCCCCAGTTTTGGAATGGAGTAACTTCAAAGGACTCCCGCCTTAAAATTCTCCAAAATAATATTTATCATTTAATGAAATAATAATTCTAATTCTAATCATATTTAAAAAAATAAAGTTATAATTTAACCATTAAATTAATGCATTTATCTTTTAATTAAATAATAATTACAATTATAATAATATTTTAAGGTTATAATCTAATGGTTAACCATGAAATTTCTTTATTTATAAAAAAAAAAAAAATTATTTTTAAATTTTTTATATTTAAAAAATTGTTATTTTCACTGATTTAAGTTGTATAAAGAATTTGTTTTCACCAGTTTTAAACTCTAATATATCAAGCACATAAATCTTAAACTTGGATCTATTGTATTATTAAGTTTTGGTTGCAATATCCATTTATACAATAATCTGAGATACATAAGACCCCTAACTAAAGAGAAAGATATATTTTTTTCTTCAGCAGAAAAAATGCCAGACCTTGTTATTCAAAGAGAATCAAAGGACATCGTATACATGGCAGCCTTTCTGAATGGGCTTCTAGGTTGGGAATAAGCCAAAGAGAATCCCTCTACTCACCATGAATGAAAGAGAAAAATATTATACAATAAAAAACAACCCTTGAACCTGAAAACACATGAAAAACAATTTATGTTACGAGAAATTATTATATAATATATGGATAACCAAATTTATATCATATAATTGTAAAGGGGATTAGGGGAAAGGATACCCTTTTCTATTTTAGTTTCATTATTTTAATTGTAAAGGGGATTATGCCACTTTTTTTATTTAAAACGGGGCTAGAGGGATGAGACTTTTGGAAGGGTAACGTAAAGGTGTTTGGGATTTAAAGGTGTTCTTATTATTTTTTATGTATATAAAAATGGGAAGGGTTGGGGACTTTAGAGATAAAATGGTTTAAAATATAGGATAAGGGAAGTAATTAGAAGGAGAAAGAGCTCATATTGTTTTATAAAATAGGGGACATTAGATTATTTTGCTAGAAAATTCAATGGGGGTGGGATTTTTCAACTTTATAAGAATAGACATAATGAGAAGACTGGCGGACATATGCATCATGTGAATTAATGGAGGGAATGAAAATAAAAAAATATAATTACGATGACACAAAAACTTTGACTTGCCGAAATTTAAACTAAGTGTCGAGATGATCAAATGGTGACAATTTTCGTCAAACAAAAAATGGACATGACTCAGTGTGATGAGTTGATGACAATGATATTGAATTCATAGCATTGCAACATGATTGACAAGAAACAACCAAGTGTCAAACTTGACCTTACCACAACACGACCGCACAAGAGTTCAAAACTGGTAAGTTGTCTACCAAAGGGGTCAAACGGAAGCGGAAATGAGGAAATGAGATATGCACATCAGAAGCGCTTCAAATTGGACAGGACGGTGAGATCAGAATGACTAGATGGAAAAATTTGATAGGTTTTTCTAATTTTCTATGTTCTAACACTTCAGAAACATATCGAAGTCTATGAACCCATCTGTTGTGTTAAAATTTAATTTGTAACAATTCATTGTCAAAATTGCAATTTTCCATAGTGAAGTGACATAATTAACATCACTTGGGTATCTAAGTCCATTTACAATGTTGTGATTTATTAAATTGTACAAATTCATTGTCAAAATTATAATTTTCATTGTCAAGGTGACAAATCTAAAAATTACTAACATAAATAACCAGTTCATATTTTTAATTGTTGTTATATAGTCATATTTGTATTCATGTGATTAAATTAGTTATTTATGTTAGGCACTTTTATTTTAGTCACTTGTTATTTAGTCGTATATTTTATCCCGTGACTAAATTAATCGTTTATCTTAGTCGTTTTTAGTTGGATCACTTAAACTTGCTCAATTTTAATTGTTTATCCTTGCAAAAAACTATGGAGATTAACGTTTTTAGTTGTCTGGTCACGTATCTCTCACTTTTAATAGTGATTGGAAGACATAAGTAGTCAATAGGAATTTTTGTGTAGTTTATGAGGGGTTAACTTTTAGGCCACCCATTTAATTTCCTCAGTTTTGGAATGGAGTAACTTCAAAGGACTCCCGCCCTAAAATTCTCCAAAATAATATTTATCATTTAATGAAATAATAATTCTAATTCTAATCATATTTTAAAAAATAAGGTTATAATCTAACCATTAAATTAACGTATTTATCTTTTAATTAAATAATAATTACAATTATAATGATATTTTAAGGTTATAATCTAACCATTAACCATTAAATTAATGTATGAAATTTCTTTATTTATAAAAAAAACAAAATATTTTTAAATTTTTTATATTTAAAAAAATGTTATTTTTACTAATTCAAGTTGTATAAAGAATTTGTTTTCACCAGTTTTTTTGAGCATAAATTAATCTTAAACTCGAATACATCAAGCACATAAATCTTAAACTTGGATCTATTGTATTATTAAGTTTTGGTTGCAATATCCATTTATACAATAATCTGACATACATAAGACCCCTAACTAAAGAGAAAGATATTATACAATAAAAAACAACCCTTGAACCTGAAAACATATGAAAAATAATTTATGTTATGAGAAATTATTATATAATATATGGATAACCAAATTTATATCATATAATTGTAAAGGGGATTAGGGGAAAGGATACACTTTTCTATTTTAGTTTCATTATTTTAATTGTAAAGGGGATTGTGCCACTTTTTTCATTTAAAAAAGTGGCTGCAGGGATGAGACTTTTGGAAGGGTAACGTAAAGGTGTTTTTATTATTTTTTATGTATATAAAAATGGGAAGGGTTGGGACTTTAGAGATAAAATGGTTTAAAATATAGGATAAGGGAAGTAATTAAAAGGAGAAAGAGCTCATATTGTTTTATAAAATAGGGGACATTGGATTATTTTGCTAGAAAATTCAATGGGGTGAGATTTTTCAACTTTCTAAGAATAGACATAATGAGAAGACTGACGTACATATGCATCATGTGAATTAATGGAGGGAATGAAAATAAAAAAATATAATTACGATGACACAAAAACTTTGACTTGCCGAAATTTAAACTAAGTGTCGAGATGATCAAATGGTGACAATTTTCGTCAAACAAAAAATGGACATGACTTAGTGTGATGAGTTGATGACAATGATATTGAGTTCATAGCATGGAAACGTGATTGACAAGAAACAACCAAGTGCCAAACTTGACCTTACCACAACATGACCGCACAAGAGCTCAAAACTGGTAAGTTGTCTACCAAAGGGGTCAAACGGAAGTGAAAATGAGCAAATGAGATATGCACATTAGAAGCACTTCAAATTGGATAGGACAGTGAGATCAGAATGACTAGATGGAAAAATTTGATAGGTTTTTCTCATTTTCTATGTTCTAACACTTCAGAAACGTATCGAAGTCTATGAATCCATCTGTAGTGTTAAAATTTATTAAGTTATAACAATTCATTGTCAAAATTGCAATTTTCCATTGCGAGGTGACATAATTAACATCACTTGGGTCTCTAAGTCCATTTACAATGTTGTGATTTATTAAATTGTACAAATTCATTGTCAAAATTATAATTTTCATTGTCAAGGTGACACATCTAAAAATTACTAAGATAAATAACTAGTTCATATTTTTAATTGTTGTTATATAGTCATATTTGTATTCATGTGACTAAATTAGTCATTTATGTTAGTCACTTTTATTTCAGTCACTTTTTATTTAGTCGTATATTTTATCCCATGACTAAATTAGTCGTTTTTAGTTGGATCACTTAAACTTGCTCAATTATAGTTGTTTATCCCTGCAAAAAACTATGGTGACTAACGTTTTAAGTTGTCTGGTCACGTATCTCTCACTTTTAATAGTGATTGGAAGACATAAGTAGTCAATAGCAATTTTGTGTAGTTTATGAGGGGTTACAATCACAAGCATTCGAAGACTTGGGATAAAAACTTGATCTATATTTAGTACTCCTATAACGAATATCTCCACACGCCAATTGGTAAGTCTCATTTTCAAATGTGTTTTGGATATCTACCACCTTCACCTCTATATGTCATATATGGATAGTATGGGGAGTGAGGAATGACACCATGGGTTAAGTAATAAGAGATGAAATTCTTTTTTATATGATTAGGGAGATCCATTTGCAAGTACAAGAAGTATTGAATATGTCACATGAAAAGTACAAGGCCAAGCATGACCAAGATAGAGTTGGAAATTTGTTCAAAGTGGGAGATAGAGTATGGTTATACATGAACAAGGAAAGACTACAAAGTATTGGTAAGAGTATCAAGGCTCTGAGGTATGACCCTTTTGAGGTATTTTTGAAGTTCAAAGATAATTCCTACAAACTTGTTCTACCCCATACATGCTCATTTAATCCATAGTGAATTTGGAAAACTTGAAACTATATGAACCTTCCATGTTGGATTAGGAAATTGGGTAGGTATTACCTTCTATATTGAACTTATCACTAGGGGTCACATAGAGTTAGAGTAAAACACACTATTGAAAAATAATTCCAGAACTATTAGGAAAAGACGGTATGAACTCTGGTAGGTGAGGTTGAAAGGACAACTTCCAAGCAAGGCTAAATGGTACTCCAAAGAGAAGGTAGAGCAAAAATTTCCTCACCTCATTTAATAAAATATTTTAAGGACCAAAAACCTCCCAAAGCAGGGACATGTGATAAAAAATGGGTGAATATATAATTTGTCACCTATTTGGAGCTTTTGGGATCATAATATTGGATGAATTGACTTGTAGGGCCAATTTTGTGTGTAGGTCTTATTTTGTAGATTTGGGGTCCAAAAACTTATGAGGTATATTTGAGGGTTTAAATGCCTTTTTTGGGATAAAAAAACCCATTTATAATGCAATTTCGTGATGTGATTCTACAATCGAATACATTTCCAATCAACAAAATATCACCTCAATTGAAGTCCATATGAAAAAAGTTATGCCTCCTACAAGTTGACTGATCCAGTTGACTGCCATAGTTCTAAGTGGATTCAACATCATCTCTAATTTCTTACACATGTAAATCTAGTCACTTGTATACTTTCAATAACATTCTAAAAGGTCCAAAACACTAACCCTAAATAGGAATCGAGGCATGTACAAGCCCTAAAATTAATCCTAAATGGATATCGGTCTATGTTAAATATTGAGATATTAGGAAAATAAGGGGTTCCATTCTTTGATGTTCTGTATTATTCTATAGTTGAGTAATAACATGGGATTGGACATTGTGATTGGATATCATATGATTGGATACTATAGGAAGTAGGAGATCCTCCAGTATCCAATATGTTTACAAATTTGTAGGTAGCTCCATAGAGAGTACCACTTTCTTTGTATTTATACTACCTATTGGAGATGAAAAGAGAAAGGAATAATCCTCATTTCATAGGGTATATGTTGTGTTTATTTGTGTGGATTATGTATTTGTTTTCTCAAGTTTTTTTCCTTTCAGTCCCACTTATTTTAAGAAAATAATAAAAAGAACTAAGTTGTAAGATCTATTGTGATAAACTATTCCATTGGAATATCCATGGTAGTGTATCGATAATAATGGTATCAAGTCCCAAGCTACATAAGAGTTCTCTAAACCCATATCCTAGAGAAAATTTAGTTGATGTCAATGGGATATATTCATTGAAAGGAAGGAATTTAGGTATCCTCCATCAACCAACATGAACATGTTAAAGAAATTTATTTGAGTTGAAAGTCCTTGGACAAAATGTTTGCATGAACACCACCAAGTATGTCTCTCACATGCACCAGATGAGAATAGTGCATGAAAATTCCCTATGAGAAACAACCAATAATGTAATTTGTTGATGAAGGAAAGGAATTCCACCAATGATGAAAATGGATCGATCCATGCTATGACATGAATCCAAAAATGTGAATAGAGGTCTTTCCATCGAGCATGTGGGAAACCACTTAGTCAATGACCAATGATGAGATGTCATATTTTGAGAACAAGATATTCTGTCAATGATGAAAGCAGTCCTAAGGTTCCAATGAATAGATCAATTCCTCAAATAAATGTGTCATATTTGATGAGAAACGACCTGATAATGAGAATTCAATGGGTACCTTATACACTAGCATGAGTCAAACACTAGTTATGATACATCTGAAACTTGCATATTCCTTTTCGATGTCATTATTGCAGTGAGACTGAACATCTAAAAGATAAATTCCCTTATTTGATGATGCAAAAGGAAGTGAACTTTTTTTCGGATGAGGATTCTAATAAGTATGGTTAGGACCCAAATCTAGAAGTGCATAGGACTTCACCTAATCTGGATTGGAATACCCCCAACTTTGAAGGTATATCTCTCTCTGATTCACCTACTATGTATGAAGGTGTTTCATGGGTTGAATTGAATTTTTATCTTTTTGTTGAGAAGGAAGTTGAAAAAAAAAATTGGGCTTAGGTTGTGGGGATACAAAGATTGATTCTATTGGGGTTTCTAATGGTATTTCTTTGAGGGCTCAGAATGAGACAAAAATTGACTAATAATTAGATGATTTCGATATTAATATAAGACCGAACTCTGATAAATTTTTCCAACTTCATCCCACTTGCTAGTTTCCTTAGTTCCAAACTTGTTTATCTCAATGGAGGGGGATCCCACTGATATGGATGCTCTGAATTCTTCTACTTGATTGCTTGAATCCTATGCTTAGCCTATTTCTATGACACACTCCTCATCCCTCCCTGATTTCCTTCTATTGAATACACATCCTCGAGATAAGGTTGAGAAGACTACCATTCTGATTTGTTCCAATACCCCTTCCAAAAAGCCTGACATTTTTCCTATACCTTCGATTAGGCATCAGAAAATTAATATGAGGAGAAAGAATAAAAAACATAATATTAAGGCCTCTTCCCCTTGTAACCATCAAAGTTGTTCATCTTATATTCCACTCTCTTTGAGACATTTGGAGGCTGATGGGAATATCACCTCAAAATTTTCTCCTCAAAATTTTTCAGCCCTTAGAGCATACCATCCCACTACAAAGGGTGTATAATGTATATTTTATCCTTAAAAATATGTGGGGTCGGGAGGGTTATTAAGGTTAGAGATATTTCTTGGTTTTTTAAATATACTAACCCTTATATGGTTTTGATTCAAGAATCTATGTGCTGTGAATCCCATGTGGTGGAAGTTTCTTCTAGGATTTTTCCAGGGTGGAATATTTGTGTTTTAGGCTCTAATGGTTTATCTGGGCGTATCTTTTCTTGTTGCAATCCTCGTGTCTTTGATTTTAAACCTTATAAAACATATGCTGGTATTATTCTGGAAGGAAAGTTTAAAGATAGCAGCAAAATTTTGAATATATTGAATTCTTATGGTCCTTGTTGTGAACTTTAGTAGTTTTGGAATGGGATGGAAAATTATGGTTTATTGAGGATCCCTATTCTAATACTTGCGGGTGATCTAAATTTTACCCTTATTGTATCTGAAATATGGGGGTAGAGATATCATTTGGATCCTTTATCTAGTTTTTTCAATAATATTCTTCTTAGAAATAATCTTATTGATGCCACTCCTGTCAAACTAGATCCTACTTGGAATAATGGGAGAAGTGGTGAATCAAGTATCAACAAAAGACTGGATAGGTACATTATGTATGAATATTTGATTGAGTCCTTGCAGAGATTTAGATATTGGGTCTTTAAATCAATGATCTAGAATCATTTCCCTATCATTTTGCAAATTGAGGGGTGTAACTCTCCAAAAAACTACCCCTTTAAATTTAACAATATGTGGCTCAACGATGAGGATTTATGCCTGAAGGTTAATTTTTTTTGGAATTTTGTTACCATTCCTGATAGTTCTGGCCCTATGGATGCTCTGGTATTAAAGTTAAAAGGCCTCAAGAAAATTATTGTGTTATGGGAAAAATAAAAAAGAGGAAGGTCTCTGAAGAACTATTGCATATTGAGAGGCTATTGGACTCAATTATGAACTCCAATCGTTCATGGATAGTTACTAATGAAGGAAAACTAGAATTATTAAAATTGGAAAATAAAAAAGATGCTCTACTTAAAAAAAGAGGAAATGGTTTGGAGATTAAAGAGTAGAGCCATATGGTGGCTCTTGGGGATAACAACACCAGATTCGTTCACCATTATGCTTCCTTCAAGAGGAAAATCAAATATATATGGGATATTAAGGATGAGTGGGGCAATCAGTTTCATTATGAGCAAGATTTGAAAGTGGCAACCCAATCTCATTTTTTGAATCCTTTTAAAGATCCAGGATCAAATATACTGATTCTCAACTAAACGTAATTAGATATTTTCCCTCTTTCCTTTCTAGCGAAGAAGGTGATGCCATTGGTGATCCTATCACTCATGAGGAAATTGAAGGGTTATTAAAACAATTTGATAACAATAAGAGATCTAGGAAAGATAGTTGGATCGTAGAACTCTTCACAACTTAATTTAATATTATGGGGGATGATTTATTGTAGATGGTGGAACAGTCTAGGGTGGAGAGATAATTTTTTGGTGCCCTTAATTCTACCATCTTAGCACTCATTCTTAAATATTATAATCCTGACAAGTTTAGTGAATTTAGACCTATCTCACTGTGCAACCTTACTTATAAAAAAAATCACCAAAATCATTGTAAATTATCTAAGGCCTTAGTTGAGATTGTGTCTAAGGATCAGTTTGGTTCCTTACATAATTGTTAGATAGTGCATTTTGTTGGGGTTACTCAAGAATTTATACACTATAAAAAAAAAAATTTAGATGCCCTTATATTGAAAATAGACCCAATGAAAGCTTACGATCGGGTGAATTAGGCCTTTTTAAGAATTCTTTTTATTGTTCATTGGGTTACCCATAATGGTCACCCATTGGATCATGGTATGTATTTCCTCAACAAATTTCTCTGTCCTCGTCAATGGATCCCCTATCAAGTTCTTTAAAAGTTTGAGAGGCCTTTACCAAGGATTACCTTTATCAATGTTATTATTCATTTTGGTGATTGAAGGTATTAGTAGAATTATTAATGTTGCAAATTATGAAGGAAAATTGAAAGGATTAAAAATATGATCTTCTATTTTTATTTCACACTTATTATTTGTTGATGATGTTGTCTTATCCGGGAAGGGTATAAAAGAGCAATGGTAATGTTTTGATGAGATTATTAAACTTTTATGTGCAACTTCTAGTATAGACGTTAGTGTCTCCAAATCTGTTTTTATCAGCCATGAGATAAAAGAAGACATTATGAATCAGATTTCTTTGTTCCTTTCTTTTCACAGAAAATATTTGGATGATGGATTTAAATACCTGGTATACTCCTTGTTATCTCCTAAATATTTTTTTTTCAATAGGTCAAACTCAGAAAATTTATTTTTTGCATAGTGATGATGATGTCAAGGCATGTTATGAAATATGTTTGGGTTATCAACAAAATTGGAATGCCTTGTATGCTGAATTTTTCACAAAAAATTAAAAGTTTACCTTTCGGTGGCTAAGGCGAAATTTTCAATAGTTCATTAATTCTAATTCTAATCATATTTAAAAAAATAAAGTTATAATTTAACCATTAAATTAATGCATTTATCTTTTAATTAAATAATAATTACAATTATAATAATATTTTAAGGTTATAATCTAATGGTTAACCATGAAATTTCTTTATTTATAAAAAAAAAAAAAATTATTTTTAAATTTTTTATATTTAAAAAATTGTTATTTTCACTGATTTAAGTTGTATAAAGAATTTGTTTTCACCAGTTTTAAACTCGAATATATCAAGCACATAAATCTTAAACTTGGATCTATTGTATTATTAAGTTTTGGTTGCAATATCCATTTATACAATAATCTGAGATACATAAGACCCCTAACTAAAGAGAAAGATATATATTTTTTTCTTCAGCAGAAAAAATGCCAGACCTTGTTATTCAAAGAGAATCAAAGGACATCGTATACATGGCAGCCTTTCTGAATGGGCTTCTCGGCTGGAAATAAGCCAAAGGGGATCCCTCTACTCACCATGAATGAAAGAGAAAGATAATATACAATAAAAAACAACCCTTGAACCTGAAAATATATGAAAAACAATTTATGTTATGAGAAATTATTATATAATATATGGATAACCAAATTTATATCATATAACTGTAAAGGGGATTAGGGGAAAGGATACCCTTTTCTATTTTAGTTTCATTATTTTAATTGTAAAGGGGATTACGCCACTTTTTTCATTTAAAAAGGGGCTCGAGAGATGAGACTTTTGGAAGGGTAACGTAAAGGTGTTTGGGATTTAAATGTGTTTTTATTATTTTTTATGTATATAAAAATGGGAAGGGTTGGGGACTTTAGAGATAAAATGGTTTAAAATATAGGATAAGGGAAGTAATTAAAAGGAGAAAGAGCTCATATTGTTTTATAAAATAGGGGACATTGGATTATTTTGCTAGACAATTCAATAGGGTGGGATTTTTCAACTTTCTAAGAATAGACATAATGAGAAGACTGACGGACATTTGCATCATGTGAATTAATGGAGGGAATGAAAATAAAAAAATATAATTACGATGACACAAAAACTTTGACTTGCCGAAATTTAAACTAAGTGTCGAGATGATCAAATGGTGACAATTTTCGTCAAACAAAAACTGGACATGACCAGTGTGAAGAGTTGATGACAATGATATTGAATTCATAGCATGGCAACATGATTGACAAGAAACAACCAAGTGCCAAACTTGACCTTACCACAACATGACCGCACAAGAGTTCAAAACTGGTAAGTTGTCTACCAAGGGGGTCAAATGGAAGCAGAAATGAGGAAATGAGATATGCACATCAGAAACGCTTCAAATTGGACAGGACAGTGAGATCAGAATGACTAGATGAAAAAATTTGATAGGTTTTTCTAATTTTCTATGTTCTAACACTTTAGAAACATATCGAAGTCTATGAATCCATCTGTAGTGTTAAAATTTAATTTGTAACAATTCATTGTCAAAATTGCAATTTTTCATAGCGAAGTGACATAATTAACATCACTTGGGTATCTAAGTCCATTTACAATGTTGTGATTTATTAAATTGTACAAATTCATTGTCAAAATTATAATTTTCATTGTCGAGGTGACACATCTAAAAATTACTAACATAAATAACCAGTTCATATTTTTTATTGTTGCTATATAGTCATATTTGTATTCATGTGACTAAATTAGTCATTTATGTTAGTCGCTTTTATTTCAGTCACTTGTTATTTAGTCGTATATTTTATCCCGTGACTAAATTAGTCGTTTTTAGTTGGATCACTTAAGCTTGCTCAATTTTAGTTGTTTATCCTTGCAAAAAACTATGAAGATTAACGTTTTTAGTTGTCTGGTCATGTATCTCTCACTTTTAATAGTGATTGGAAGACAGAAGTAGTCAATAGGAATTTTTGTGTAGTTTATGAGGGGTTAACTTTTAGGCCACCCATTTAATTTCCCCACTTTTGGAATGGAGTAACTTCAAAGGACTCGCGCCCTAAAATTCTCCAAAACAATATTTATCATTTAATGAAATAATAATTCTAATTCTAATCATATTTAAAAAAATAAGGTTATAATCTAACCATTAAATTAACGTATTTATCTTTTAATTAAAAATAATTACAATTATAATGATATTTTAAGGTTATAATCTAACCATGAACCATTAAATTAATGTATGAAATTTCTTTATTTATAAAAAAAACAAAATATTTTTAAATTTTTTATATTTAAAAAAAATGTTATTTTTACTAATTAAAGTTGTATAAAGAATTTGTTTTCACCAGTTTTTTTTAGCATAAATTAATCTTAAACTCGAATATATCAAGCACATAAATCTTAAACTTGGATCTATTGTATTATTAAGTTTTCGTTGCAATATCCATTTATACAATAATCTGAGATACATAAGACCCCTAACTAAAGAGAAAGATATTATATAATAAAAAACAACCCTTGAACCTGAAAACATATGAAAAATAATTTATGTTATGAGAAATTATTATATAATATATGGATAACCAAATTTATATCATATAATTGTAAAGGGGATTAGGGGAAAGGATACCCTTTTCTATTTTAGTTTCATTATTTTAATTGTAAAGGGGATTACGCCACTTTTTTCATTTAAAAAAGTGGCTGGAGGGATGAGACTTTTGGAAGGGTAACGTAAAGGTGTTTGGGATTTAAAGGTGTTTTTATTATTTTTTATGTATATAAAAATGGGAAGGTTTGGGGACTTTAGAGATAAAATGGTTTAAAATATAGGATAAGGGAAGTAATTAAAAGGAGAAAGAGCTCATATTGTTTTATAAAATAGGGGACATTGGATTATTTTGCTAGAAAATTCAATGGGGTGAGATTTTTCAACTTTCTAAGAATAGACATAATGAGAAGACTGACGGGCATATGCATCATGTGAATTAATGGAGGGAATGAAAATAAAAAAATAGAATTACGATGAAACAAAAACTTTGACTTGCCGAAATTTAAACTAAGTGTCGAGATGATCAAATGGTGACAATTTTCGTCAATCAAAAAATGGACATGACTTAGTGTGATGAGTTGATGACAATGATATTGAATTCATAGCATGGAAACGTGATTGACAAGAAACAACCAAGTGCCAAACTTGACCTTACCACAACACAACCACACAAGAGTTCAAAATTGGTAAGTTGTCTACCAAAGGGGTCAAACAAAAGTGAAAATGAGGAAATGAGATATGCACATCAGAAGCGCTTCAAATTGGACAGGACAGTGAGATCAGAATGACTAGATGGCAAAATTTGATAGGTTTTTCTGATTTTCTATGTTCTAACACTTCAGAAACGTATTGAAGTCTATGAATCCATCTATAGTGTTAAAATTTATTAAGTTATAACAATTCATTGTCAAAATTACAATTTTCCATTGCCAAGTGACATAATTAACATCACTTGGGTCTCTAAGTCCATTTACAATGTTGTGATTTATTAAATTGTACAAATTCATTGACAAAATTATAATTTTCATTGTCGAGGTGACACATCTAAAAATTACTAACATAAATAACTAGCTCATATTTTTAATTGTTGTTATATAGTCATATTTGTATTCATGTGACTAAATTAGTCATTTATGTTAGTCATTTTTATTTCAGTCACTTGTTATTTAGTCGTATATTTTATCCCATGACTAAATTAGTCGTTTTTAGTTGGATCACTTAAACTTGCTCAATTTTAGTTGTTTATCCCTGCAAAAAACTATGGTGACTAATGTTTTTAGTTGTCTGGTCATGTATCTCTCACTTTTAATAGTGATTGGAAGACATATGTAGTCAATAGCAATTTTTTGTAGTTTATGAGGGGTTACAATCACAAGCATTTGAAGACTTGGGATAAAAACTTGATCTATATTTAGTACTCCTATAACTAATATCTCCACATGCCCATTGGTAAGTCTCATTTTCAAATGTGTTTTGGATATCTACCACCTTCACCTCTATATGTCATATATGGATAGTATGGGGAGTGAGGAACGACACCATGGGTTAAGTAATAAGAGATGAAATTCTTTTTTATATGATTAGGGAGATCCATTTGCAAGTACAAGAAGTATTGAATATGTCACATGAAAAGTACAAGGCCAAGCATGACCAAGATAGAGTTGGAAATTTGTTCAAAGTGGGAGACAGAGTATGGTTATACATGAACAAGGAAAGACTACAAAGTATTGATAAGAGTATCAAGGCTCTGAGGTATGACCCTTTTGAGGTATTTTTGAAGTTCATAGATAATTCCTACAAACTTGTTCTACCCCATACATGTTCATTTAATCCATAGTGAATGTGGAAAACTTGAAACTATATGAACCTTCCATGTTGGATTAGCAAATTGGGTAGGTATTACCTTCTATATCGGACTTATCACTAGGGGTCACACAGAGTTAGAGTAAAACACAATATTGCAAAATAATTCCAGGACTATTAGGAAAAGATGTTATGAACTCTGGTAGGTGAGGTTGAAAGGACAACTTCCAAGCAAGGCTAAATGGTACTCCAAAGAGAAGGTAGAGCAAAAATTTCCTCACCTCATTTAATAAAATATTTTAAGGACCAAAAACCTCCCAAAGTAGGGATGTGTGATCAAAAATGGATGAATATATAATTTGTCACCTATTTGGAGCTTTTGGGATCATAATATTGGATGAATTGACTTGTAGGGCCAATTTTGTGTGTAGGTCTTATTTTGTAGATTTTGGGTCCAAAAACTTATGAGGTATATTTGAGGGTTTAAATGCCTTTTTTGGGATAAAAAAACCCATTTATA
>LPNX010852855.1:147216-206033 GCA_001517045.1 Pseudotsuga menziesii | reverse complement strand
TTTCACATATGAGTCTCTAGAAATAGATGATATTCTTCAGCATAAAACACAGTCTTCAGCAGCATACAACTCAGCCTTCAGCAGCCTACAACTCAGCCTTCAATAGGTTTTGAGCAGCCTAGGTTTACAAAGCTCAAAACACCAGCAACATATAAAAGTTTCCAAGCATTATATATACTTAGCATATATATCAGTCAGCATATATCAGTCTGTCTTCAATTTTTATATCAGTCAATAAAATAAAACCAAGACAGCCTTCAAGTAGAACGCAGCCTTCAAAATAGTCACCAGACTCTCTTCAACGCAGCCACCAGTAGACAGACTCCACGCTCAACGCAGTCACACCAATCCTACCTCATTTATCAATAGCAAGTCGCTTTGATAAATAGGCAGTCTCCAATAGTGATACAATAGTGCGCAGTCTACAAAAACAGTCTAGGGTTTGTGCATTCCCCACAAAAACATATCACAATATATCACAATATATCAAAAATCACAATATATTAAAATGATTCGCAGTCTCTAATTATGCACACGGCTTTCACCATTCAGGATTCAACGCATTGTTCAGGCTTCACAACATAGTTTCTTCTCCACAGCATTACAGCTCGGGCTCTTCAGGCTTCACGCAGGCAGTCTCCCACTGCACAATCTCTCCACGCAGCGTACAGCCTTCACATCTCTCGCAGGCAGCAATATATCAGTCTTCAATACTTCAGTTTTCACGCAGGTACTGATACCAGGTAGGATCAATTGCAATTCTTGTATGAAGGCGCACCAGAGAGAAAAGTATGTTAAAAATAGGGTTTGCAGCACACCTATATTGTGCGAGATGCAATCTTCAATGTAACATTCAATAACAAGGGCTCACTCAGAAATCGAGGAGGAAAGAAGAGGTCGTAGTACAAAGAAGAGGTCGCTGTCCATCAGGATGAAAATGCAGCAGAAGAATAAATCAGGATTAGGGTTAGGTATTGCATGCACGCAGAGAATAAACTCAGGCAGATGGAGTAACGCATACATTGCATACGACTCCACTGGTAGACTGATGGAGCAGTCTGGCAATGGACTGGTAAGCAGAATGGCAGCCAGGAGTTATGGCAGACAGCCCTGCTCTGATACCACTTGTTGGTAATAACTCCCGATTCAATGTTCATTTCCAATGCAAATGCCTATATTTATACAAAGCACATGGCGGTTGGGTTTCACCTTCCGCTCAGCCTGTTTGGCTTCCTATCTAATCATATTCCTATTTACTATTTATTTACAATAATCCCGAAGGATTATTCTAACAATAATGCAATGTCATGATGTGATTCTACAATCGAATACATTTCCAATCAACAAAATATCACCTCAATCGAAGTCCATATGAAAAACGTTATGCCTCATGCAAGTTGACTGATTCAGTTGACCGCCATAGTTCTAAGTGGATTCAACATCATCTCTAATTTATTACACATGTAAATCTAGTCACTTGTATACTTTCAATAACATTCTAAAAGGTCCAAACACTAACCCTAAATAGGAATCGAGGCATGTACAAGCCCTAAAATTAATCCTAAATGGATATCGGTCTATGTTAAATACTGAGATATTAGGAAAATAAGGGGTTCCATTCTTTGATGTTCTGTATTATTCTATAGTCGAGTAATAACATGGGATTGGACAGTGGGATTGGATAGCATGTGATTAGATACTATAGGAAGTAGGAGATCCTCCAGTATCCAATATGTTTACAGATTTGTAGGTAGCTCCATAGAGAGTACCACTTTCTTTGTATTTATACTACATATTGGAGATGAAAAGAGAAAGGAGTAATCCTCATTTCATAGGGTATATGTTGTGTTTATTTGTGTGGATTATGTATTTGTTTTCTCAAGCTTTTTTCCTTTCAGTCCCACTTATTTTAAGAAACTAATAAAAAGAACTAAGTTGTAAGATCTATTGTGATAAACTATTCCATTGGAATATCCATAATAGTGTATCGATAATAATAGTATCAAGTCCCAAGCTACATAAAAGTTCTCTAAACCCATCTCCTAGAGAAAAATTAGTTGATGTCAATGGGATATATTCATTGAAAGTAAGGAATTTAGGTATCCTCCATCAACCAACATGAACATGTTAAAGAAATTGATTTGAGTTGAAAGTCCTTGGACAAAATGTTTGCACGAACACCACCAAGTATGTCTCTCACATGCACCAGATGAGAATAGTGCATGAAAATTCCCTATGAGAAACAACCAATAATGTAATTTGTTGATGAAGGAAAGGAATTCCACCAATGATGAAAATGGATCGATCCATGCTATGACATGAATCCAAAAATGTGAATAGAGGTCTTTCCATTGAGCATGTGGGAAACCACTTAGTCAATGACCAATGATGAGATGTCATATTTTGAGAACAAGATAGTCTGTCAATGATGAAAGCAGTCCTAAGGTTCCAATGAATAGATCAATTCCTCAAATAAATGTGTCATATTTGATGAGAAACGACCTAATAATGAGAATTCAATGGGTACCTTATACACTAGCATGAGTCAAACACTAGTTATGATACATCTGAAACTTGCATATTCCTTTCCGATGTCATTATTGTAGTGAGACTGAACATCTAAAAGCTAAAATCCCTTATTTGATGATGCAAAAGGAAGTGAATTTTTTTTCGGATGAGGATTCTAATAAGTATGGTTAGGACCTGAGTCTAGAAGTTCCTAGGAATTCACCTACTCTGGATCGGAATACCCCCAAGTTTGAAGGTATATCTCTCTCTGATTCACCTACTATGTATGAAGGTGTTTCATGGGTTGAATTGAATTTTTATATTTTTGTTGAGAAGGAAGTTGAAAAAAAAAATTCGGGTTAGGTTGTGGGGATACAAAGATTGATTCTATTGGGGTTTCTAATGGTATTGCTTTGAGGGGTCAGAATGAGACAAAAAATGACCAAGAATTAGATGATTTTGGTATTAATATAAGACCGAACTCTGATA
This sequence comes from Pseudotsuga menziesii, assembly GCA_001517045.1. Classification (NCBI taxonomy): domain Eukaryota; kingdom Viridiplantae; phylum Streptophyta; class Pinopsida; order Pinales; family Pinaceae; genus Pseudotsuga; species Pseudotsuga menziesii. The sequence goes on along the minus strand of LPNX010852855.1, from coordinate 203,036 downwards.
AATTTTTCCAACTTCATCCCACTTGCTAGTTTCCTTAGTTCCAAACTTGTTTATCTCGATGGAGGGGGGTCCCACTGATATGAATGCTCTGAATTCTTCCACTTGATTGCTTGAATCCTATGCTTATACTATTTCTATGACAAACTCCTCATCCCTCCCTGATTTCATTCTATTGAATACGCATCCTCAAGATAAGGTTGAGAAGACTACCATTCTGATTTGTTCCAATACCCCTTCCAAAAAGCCTGACATTTTTCCTATACCTTCAATTAGGCATCAGAAAATTAATATGAGGGGAAAGAATAAAAAACATAATATTAAGGCCTCTTCCCCTTGTAACCATCAAAGTTGTTCATCTTATATTCCACTCTCTTTGAGACATTTGGAGGCTGATGGGAATATCACCTCAAAATTTTCTCCTCAAAATTTTTCAGCCCTTAGAGCATACCATCCCACTACAAAGGGTGTTTAATGTATATTTTATCCTTAAAAATATGTGGGGTTGGGAGGGTTATTAAGGTTAGAGATCTTTCTTGGTTTTTTAAATATACTAACCCTCATATGGTTTTGATTCAAGAATCTATGTGCTGTGAATCCCATGTGGTGGAAGTTTCTTCTAGGATTTTTCCAGGGTGAAATATTTGTGTTTTAGGCTCTAATGGTTTATCTGGGCGTATCGTTTCTTGTTGCAATCCTCGTGTCTTTGATTTTAAACATTATAAAACATATGGTGGTATTATTCTGGAAGGAAAGTTTAAAGATAGCAGCAAGATTTTGAATATATTGAATTGTTATGGTCCTTGTCGTGAACTTTAGTAGTTTTGGAATGGGATGGAAAATTATGGTTTATTGAGAATCCCTATTCTAATACTTATGGGTGATCTAAATTTTACCCTTATTGTATCTGAAATCTAGGGGTAGAGATCTCATTTGGATCCTTTATCTAGTTTTTTCAATAATCTTCTTCTTAGAAATAATCTTATTGATGCCACTCCTGTCAAACTAGATCCTACTTGGAATAATGGGAGAAGTGGTGAAGCAAGTATCAACAAAAGACTAGATAGGTACATTATGTATGAATATTTGATTGATTCCTTGCAAAGATTTAGATATTGGGTCTTTAGATCAACTATCTAGAATCATTTCCCTACCATTTTGCAAATTGAGGGGTGTAACTCTCCTAAAAACTACCTCTTTAAATTTAACAATATGAGGCTCAACGATGAGGATTTATGCCTGAAGGTTAATTTTTTGGGGAATTTTGCTACCATTCCTGATAATTCTGGCCCTATGGAGGCTATAGTATTAAAGTTAAAAGGCCTCAAGAAAATTATTTTGTTATGGGAAAAATAAAAAAGAGGAAGGTCTCTGAAGAAATGTTGCATATTGAGAGGCTACTGGACTCAATTATGAACTCCAATCCTTCATGGATAGTTACTAATGAAGGAAAACTGGAATTATTGGAATTGGAAAATAAAAAGGATACTCTACTTAAAAAAGGAGGAAATGGCTTGGAGATTAAAGAGTAGAGCCATATGGTGGCTCTTGGGGATAACAACACCAAATTCTTTCACCATTATGCTTCCTTCAAGAAGAAAATCAAATATATATGGGATATTAAGGATGAGTGGGGCAATCAGTTTCATTATGAGCAAGATTTGAAAGTGGCAACACAATGTCATTTTCTGAATCCTTTTAAAGATCCAGGATCAAATATACTGATTCTCAACTAAACGTAATTAGATATTTTCCCTCTTTCCTTTCTAGCGAAGAAGGTGATGCCATTGGTGATCCTATCACTCATGAGTAAATTGAAGGGTTATTAAAACAATTTGATAAAAATAAGAGATCTAGGAAAGAAGGTTGGATCGTAGAACTCTTCACATCTTAATTTAATATTATGGGGGACGATTTATTGTAGATGGTGGAACAGTCTAGGGTGGAGGGATAATTTTTTGGTGCCCTTAATTCTACCATCTTAGCATTCATTCTTAAATATTATAATCCTGACAACTTTAGTGAATTTAGACCTATCTCGCTGTGCAACCTTATAAAAAAAATCACCAAAGTCATTGTAAATTATCTAAGGCCTAAGTTAGTTGAGATTGTGTCTAAGGAATAGTTTGGTTCCTTACATAATTGTTAGACAGTGGATGTTGTTGGGGTTACTAAAGAATTTATACACTATAAAAAAATTAATTTAGATGCCCTTATATTGAAAATAGACCTGGTGAAAGCTTACGATCGGGTGAATTAGGCCTTTTTAAGAATTCTTTTTATTGTTCATTGGGTTACACATATTGGTCACCAATTGGATCATGGTATGTATTTCCTCGACAAATTTCTCTGTCCTCGTCAATGGACCCCCTATCGGATTCTTTAAAAGTTTTAGAGGCCTTTACCAAGGATTACCTTTATCAATGTTATTATTCATTTTGGTGATTGAAGGTATTAGTAGAATTATTAATCTTGCAAATTATGAAGGAAAATCGAAAGGATTAAAAATATGATCTTCTGTTTTTATTTCACACTTATTATTTGTTGATGATGTTGTCTTATCTGGGAAGGGTATAAAAGAGCAATGGTAATGTTTTGATGAGATTATTAAACTTTTATGTGCAACTTCTAGTATAGACGTTAGTGTCTCCAAATCTATTTTTATCAGCCATGTGATAAAAGAAGACATTATGAATCAAATTTATTTATTCCTTTCTTTTCACAGAAAATATTTGAATGATGGATTTAAATACCTGGTATACTCCTTGTTATCTCCTAAATAAATAAATCAATCAATAGGTCAAACTCAGACAATTTATTTTTTGCATAGTGATGATGATGTCAGGGCATGTTATGAAATATGTTTGGGTGATCAACAAAATTGGAATGCCTTGTATGCTGAATTTTTCATAAAAAATTAAAATTTTAACTTTTGGTGGCTAAGGAAAAATTTTCAGCAGTTCATTAGCCATTCAAAAGCCCAGCTTTCAGCAGCTAACAATTTGGACTCAGGACTACGTTAACCAGTGAAAGCCTGTTGACTCTGTTTTTAATAAAATTTTGGAAAAGGAGCTTTCAGTGGCTTAGGCGAAATTTTTGGCAGTTCATTAGCCACCGAAAATCCTAGCTTTTGGAAGCTAAAAATACCAGAGCCAAGACTACCGAAAGCCCCAAAATGGAAAACAGTTAGTGCCACTATCAATATCAACCTCCATCTGCATGAAGAGCACCTTTGACAAACTCTTAGCCACTGAAAAGACCGAAACTACAGAAGGAATCAAGAAGTGGCAGAGAAGTGGTTGTTATGAAATCAAAATGACTGATTGAAAGACCTGAAACCCTCATGTCCCTCCATCTATACTGTGGCTGAAATATAACCACCATAAGACATCAAGTTTTAGTTAAGATGATTATTGCACTAGCCATCTCGAGTTTCCCAACAGAGTTTACGGTTACCCTGCTCATGTACCAATCACTACTCAGCCCCTCAAAATTAGCACCCTCTCCTCACTCTATTCCCCATTGTCTTGCATGCATCCTCACTAATCTAATCTCTCCTTGAAACCATCACGGTCATCTCCTTCCCCAGGGAGCGAATTTTAATTTTGTAGGCACAGAAGAACATTCAAGAAGATGAAGAAAGGAGGACCCGCTCAAAAAACTCAAAACATAGGTTTTCATGGCTAAGCGTGGTTTCAAAATGGTCTCTAAGCCACCAAAAGCGGACTTTTGGTAGCTAAGACCGGAATTTCAGGGCGCCCTAAGCCACCAAAATTGGCATTTTACTATGAAAAGGCATCATCTTAAAACTGTGATTCTGAGTGACTCGAAAATCATTTTGCAAAAATATTGGAGTTTTTGTTCCTAAGAGGTCAAAGAACAATAACCTCTCTCAGTTTTCATACAGGTGTTGCATAGTGGGATAATCGAATCCATATCTGAGCCCTAATTTTTGGATCTCAGAATTTCTCTGTTTGACACGTGTTTTTGAAATATAGATCTATGGAAAATAAAAACTAATTTAAAAAACATAAGAGAGGTTTTTTCTCAAAACAAACTAATATACAAAACCTCTTTCGGTTTATACACAACTATCACATATTTGGAGAACCAAATCCGTCTCTGAGCCCTATTTTTTTAGCAATTTGGCCAAATTTTTGGGGCAAAAGATGAACTATCATCTCACTAGTGGTAGTGGATCAGCCCTCTCCAAATCCCAAGACCAACAGAACCAAGAGAAATCTGGATTTTAGTGGAAAGGAGGAGGAGTCTCCAACACAAGGTAAAAATGCACTTAACCTACCTTACTCAGACTATGAAGAAGAAGAAGTGCTGGAAGTTGACCTAACAAAGCAAGTTGTAGCAGAACATGAGGATTTTCCCTCACCTACACCAAAGGAGGGTCAAGATGAACCAATGGCAGATAATTCCTCAAGAAAACCTATGTCTTAGATAATCAACCAGCTATTAGGGTAGATACATGAACTAGAGGTCTTAGATAGAGAGATCAAAAGAAATAATGCAAGATTAACCAAGAAAAATACTGAATTGCATAATTCTATTCTAGAAATGAGAGGGATGTATGTCCTGTTGAAAAGAATAAATCTGAGATTAATGAAGGATAAATCTAGGCTCTGGAGGATGGTCAGAATGTTGAGGTTGCAGAAGAAGGATCCAAACCCTAAAACACACCTTGCGCTCGAAACCCTAGCAGAGGGAGCTATTAGCCTTCAGGACCCGGAGGTAGCCCATGATGTTGTTGATATTCCAAATCTTATGTAGGTTGAATAAGTACTAGAAGGTCAAGAGTAAATTTGTAAAAGGTTGATTAAAGACTAATTAAATTTTGCAGAAAATAGAGCTTTCAGTGGCTTAGGAAAACGCAACAGCTGTTCATTAGCCACCGAAAGCTCTGCTTTTGGTAGCTTATAGACCCAGAATTTTGTTAGCTTAACCATCGAAAGCATGAAAGGGTGTAGAAAGACATGCTTCCACATAGAACCAGTTTTGATTGATCTAGACACTTTAGGGATGAGTTATGAAGCTGGAGATTAATTAAAGGCACCAGCAGATTGGGTCTGTTCCACTTTTGAAGGTGCCAGCGAGGTGAAAGGCGTCACAAACCCTACCTACTTTTGACCAACCATAACTTATCTGTCAGATAATAGGGCATAGTTCTACTTCAGTGATCACTGCAGTTGTTAAAGAGTTCAAGGAGTGAACGAGTATTAGAGTTAGATAGACTAGCACTTAAGTTAAGGTTTTTGACCTAATTTTTGCAAAAAAAATTAGTAAATCAGATCCAACTTTTCAGCATCTGAAATAAATTTTGTAAAGGCTATAAAGCCTAGGACCAATTTTGAAGCAAGGGTTTGACTTCAAAGACTTTTAGACCCTTATTGTTATCAAGCTTCTCATGTTAGTCATCATTTAATATAAGCTCTTTTGCCATTATATGTTTGGGTTCCATCTCTTTTCTGTTCTGTACTTGTGCTTGAATGTGTGATTCAGGTTTATTATTTTTATCTAATACCAGATAGCTGTCATCCTATCTATGTGTTGATGAGTTAAACTGCAAGTATTTTTCCTTGTTATGATTAACCATTCATATGCGATTGCTTTATATATGAATCTGCCAGCATAGTAAGTTCTTCATTTATTCACCCTATTATCAACCCTCTGAACATTGGTGGTTAGAAGCCTTATCTTTTGATTGATTTTTATGCATGTCTTGAGTGTGTGAGGTCCTTTAGGTCATCTGACTTGATCCATTTAAAAAACCATTAAAAACATTGAACTTACCAGGTATCCTCGAGCTGCAACCTAGAGGAGTTTCCTGGAGAGCTAACACTCCTTGAAGCCAAATTATTACAAGATGATTGATTAGATCTGGTTGGTTAAAAAATTAAAAAGAGATTTGGACATTGGAATTTTAGAATGTTGTCATTAGGTGGCAGTGTGACCCTTATAAAAGTTGTTCTTACTATCATTCCGGTGTATTGGTTCTTCTTGGCTCAGATACCTCAATCTATTCTGAATATGATGAGAAGGAATATGTTCACTTTATTATGGGATGGGAGCAATGTTGGAAGAAGCTTCATCTTGCCAATTGGGAAATACTATCTAAGCCTAAACATCTTGTCGGCTAGGATATATAAGATCTCAATTTCTTTAGTATTTCATTAAGCATGAAATGTTTGTGGCGAGGTATTTTTGGAAAAGGAATATTGTGCGAAGAGTTTAAAGGGAAATATATAAAAGGGGACGAATTAAGATGGAGTAGGAATCCCAAAAAAACTATTATAAATTATTCAAACTATTGGAGTGGATTTGTTAAATCCTCCCCCTAAATCAGTCAAGGATCACGGGGGATTCACCTTGTTGAGCAATATCTTATCATGTTCATTCATAAAGGTTTTTTTTTAATTGTGAAAAAGAAGGTCAATATATTGTAGGTATTGGGGGGGTGGGGAATAGGGTATGGGGGTTTATAGGTATTGGAGGGGTATAATAAGGGGTTTCTAGTCAAAATAGGGAATACATCATAAAAATAGGGTTTTTTAAATTGGAAATATGTATTGGGAGGTGGGGGGGAACAAAATAATTTTTGTAGGTAATTACCAATATCTAGTGAAATGAGGGGTATTATTTAATATCCCATGAACAAAGGCACTATGACATGGTTTCATTGAGTGAAGACCTTGTGTCAAGGATTATCATGGAAGGCTGGTATGGGTTCAAAGGTTATTGTTGGAATTGATCTTTTGGATGGGATTGAAGATGGTTTCTCTTTATCCCAATACATATTGGATTATTTGGAATAGCTTGGATTCACTTCCCCTTCTCATATAAAAATGCCTCTATGGCTTCAACACTCGAACTAGGGATAATTTTAATAACACCCTTGAAATTTATGTGTAATAAATGGATGAATCTCCCTAATATATAGGAAAAATTGAAGACTATTTTATAAATAATATACTATGTATATATAACTTTTTAGCTAATATTTCATTCTATCATAGAATCTTGTAAAATATTGGATAATCTTTCACTAAAATATAAGATATTGTAAAATATTGGCGATTATTTCATTGAATTATAAATTATTGTAAAAAAATTGCAAATCTTTCATCAAAATATAAAATCTTGTAATATCTTGGTGAATATTTTTCTAGGAAGACCCATCTTTTGATTCTGTAGATTACTAAGGTAGTGTAATAGAAGAGCATATACCATATATTAAATCTCTCAACTCTTACACCCTCAAATGAACAAATGCATGACTGAGGAGAGGAGGGATTTAACATTTCACAAGTTGTATTGGGTCGCTCACATCTGCAGATGTTGGTAAAACACAACTACACTAACTATATTAAAAAAAAAGTGGGGACTCCACTTTTTATTACATCCCTTAATGGTCCAACAGCAATGTGGGGACCCAAATTTTGACATACCGAAAAACTGGTAGAATTGAACACTTTACATTGTGGACTGATTATGGCACTCGCGAACCATTATTACAACATGGAGCATTACCAAAACCCACAACCTTAATATAATGTATGAATTCCCAATTAGATTGTTTTCCAAATCTCTCAATTTTAAGAGACCCTTTAACAAAAAAAAACTTGATTATATTCTTATAAATACAAATTCCACTTTTTACTTTCTTTTGTTGACAATCAAATATGAATTATGTCATTTCATTTATAATTTTTAGAGTTAATTATAAACTTGCAATGGTTATTAGAAATAAGAAAATACACTAACAATAATAGAAATCATATTAAGGAATCGTCACACATATCATTAGAACTACTATGTTAAAGACTACTTTTTCTCAGATAGGTGTTTGTATCCATGTCCTTGAAATTTTTGAAAGCATCCAAAATGTGGTAAAATTGTTTTATCACCCTCATTGAATGCAAAAGACTAGATATCAAATAACATAATGTCTACATATCAGGTCAAACATGCCCTATACATACTATATACAATCATGCTGGAAATGGAGTATCATGTTCCAACTAAATCATAAATTGTTCATACATAACTAGATCCATTTCTGGATGATGATAACTATTACACATCAAAACAAATCATCAAAAAACATTTTACTTATGAATGACCCTTACAAAAAACAAAATATCGTAAAACAAGTATTGAACCCAACAAATGTAGGTCACAAATAAAATTAACAAAATTTGCAATACGAATAAAAAAATCTACCAATCACGATATTCTCGATATAAATAAAAGAATATACCAGTACACTTTGGACAATTCTACAAGAAGACAACCAAAATAATGCATATTCCATTGTAGCCTCACCATTATAATCAATGTGCATTCATTTATATTACAAACATCCCAAACATCAACAATACCATACATAAAATATGAACATATACACTCTCATTAACACCTTAGATCCAATAATATTTGCATAGCAAAATCCTAATAAAAGCACATTTTAAACAACTGGGTCAAATTCAGTTTAAATGTATAAAAACCATGTGGTGTCTCTCTATCAAGAGTAGAATCCACTAACACCATACAAATATCAGTTAATAGTTTCAACATTACAAGGCATAAAATAAATCATATCTTTTGAGCTCTATAACACTTTCATGGAACCAATACTCCTAGGATAGAATAAAAACATAATAACATCGAATGACACCTAAGAATCAAGAGTTCCCTAGAATTCAACAAGCCTACAAAACATCCATGATAAAAAGCATGATAAAAGGTAAATTTACAATATAATAATATCTTGTAACTATGGATAAAAAAAATAAAAAGTTTGATAAAAATCATACCAGGTTAATTATTGGATGAAAACCGTGATGTGAGTTTGTATTCTCTGATAAATTACATTTGCGGCATGCCCCTTCAAGGCTTGATATTTCATCAATGGAGATGTTATGCGGAGATTAAAATGTCGATCAAACTAAGAATAAAAAGTGGAATCGCATCAACTAGAACCTTCACCATATAAATGCAATATGATGTGAGTGAACCATGAATCATTGTAGCCTTAATATAGAAAAAAACCCTTATTTTCCCTCCAATTCTGGAAATAAAGTGTTGAAAGAAGGTATCACATGAAATTGACTAAAAATACAAGCAAACACAACTTGCATATGCCTAAATCACAAGGAAAATGGAGGGTGAAATAACCCTTGGGAGCCTCTATTATTGAAAATTGGGGGCAAAAGAGTGATTTACTATATTTTCTCTAGAAATGGTGGGCAAACGATAGATTGGGGGGAGATTTTTCTAGGGAAAAATTGTTTTTTTCATTTTCCTCATTAATATACGAGAGGTTATTCATTTTGGATTTATTTTTTTTCTAATAAATATTGGGTGAATATATTTTAGCTTAAAAAACCCTTTTCGTATAAGAAAATAGGCCACTAAATTTTTGTAACCCCCTTAATACATCCCATGGGCTATATATAGCCCCTAAATTTATCCATGACTCGAACTCATATTAGTTGACTGCAAAGGATCTTAGTCTGGGAAATGGTTGGGCCTTTGAACAAACTAATTATATTGTTTCCTTGAAAAAATCGGTTGTCAGACTGAATACAAATGAAGGCGAGTTGATCTGGACTAATAATTAAATTTCTTGACAGATTCTGGCAAAGAAAACTTATTCTACAGTTGCAAATTATGACTCATATGATGTCCCAAAGTGGTATTTGTAAAATTATGGAAATTCCATATACGAATGAAAATCAAAGGTTTCTTATGGATTTCCTATGAAGAATGCTTATTGACATGGGACAATTTGCAACATAGAAGTTGGATTAGTCAAAATATATGTTTTTTATGGAAATTTGTAGGGGAATCCATTAATCATTTGTTTGTATTGTATTTTTCTTATAGTAAAAAATTATGGAAGGACATCTACGAAATTCTCATATTCTCTCAAGTTTGGGGTTTGGAATCTTTTTAAGTTAACTCTTTGAAATGGTACAAAAATTATACCGATCATAAGATTCTCCTTTCTTTCATATACTGGGATATTTGAAAACAAGGAACTATGCTATTGCCGAAGATAAACCTGTCAATTTGGTTGCTAGTTGTTTGAGTTTTGAGAAGCTATAGATATTATTCCCCAGTGAAGGCAAAGTTAAGAAGTTAAGACAGGTTAATATTCATTCAAGTTCCTTGGGAGATACATGTTATTATGATGGGACTATCTGATTTGGTTTCTATGGAGTGGGTATATATTTTAAAATAAATTATGAGCACCACATAAATCTAGAATTTAACTGTGGTAAAGGTACGAACACAAAATATGAGCTTTTAGCTCGTTGGTCCCTGGTCAAGTTTGCCTCTACCTTGGGCATTGATATAATAAATGTTCTTGGAGACTCATTGGTCATTATGAATTGGGCCAAAAAGATGGTCTCTCTACAGGTTCTTTCTCTTCTTCAGTGGTGCAAGAAGATAGAATTCTTGTCGTCTTCCTTTCATGCTTTGAATATTGAACACATATACAGGGATCAAAATTTTATGGAAGATTCTCTTTCCAAGGAAGCCTTGTGTAGGGAATAAGGGGTTCTTCATTGGAAATAATTATGGAGGGAACTGTGGTAGATAATTTTTTCTTTCCTTTTTTCTTGGTACTTTGTTGATAAGCTATTTTAGTTTTTATGCTCCTTGTTATTTTGTCTTAGTTTGGGGATCATTTTCAAAGATGTCTTCATTTTGGATGTTCTTGTCATATAATATCCTAAGCTAATGAAAAATAAATTCTTATGTAATAGTGCTTCGCACGAATATCTTACATTCCCCAAATAAAGTAGATTACCTATAAAGGAGTCATATCGTATAATATTCAAATAAAAAATCTCATATGAGGAGAGTCTTATTTTAATGAGAATAAAATAAGGTGTATTGCTTAAAATTTACGGTTGTAAGTTATAAAATGTTTGTGAATTTGATTAATTTTCTCCAAGATTATTTAGAGATGCTACAACCCCAAACTTCACACAACTGTATAAGATAACAAGAGTTTCAAAGAGTAACTTCTTTTTATCACGCATCACAAGGAGGTTTTGCAATTTACATTTGTATTCAAGATCAAAGTAAGATTTCCACCCTCCATTGATATTTTTCTCAATGTTATAATTCCAAATCTAATTTTAAATTTCAATCTATAAAAATATTCATAACTTAAAAATATGTGTTGCATAATTGAAATAATATCCAAAATTAATATATTTAATAGAACTAAAAACTTAGTTAAGTCATGCATAGTAATATGCATTGTTTAAAAAAATAGCATAAACCTAATTTGATTTTTTATTTGACTATATAAAAATATAATACATGGTTTTTCACAACACCACCAAGTCACTTGATTTGTCTCATCATCTGTAAATTAGAATGTGAAAAAGTGAACTGTAGAGGCTTATGGTCGGTATGGACAACCATTTCTTTTCCTAGAATATAGTGTCTCCATTTCTTAATAGCTTGTACAATGGTATACATTTCCTTCTCATAGGTAGAATACTTATAAACAATATCACTGAAAGTTTCTAAGTGGAATTTTGCTAGGTGATTTGCTTGCATCATCACAATGCCCATGGAATAGTTTGATGTGTGGGTATTGATTTCAAATGGTCGATGCAAATCAAGTAGCATAACAATTATAGCGATGCAAAGCTTGTTCTTGAGTTGCTCAAAATATTTTTGTTGTGTTGTAGTCCATTTGAAAACTATCTTTCCACCTCCTTTTTTCAACTAATTCAAAGGCCAATATGTGTGGCTGAACCCTAACAAAAATATGTGATAGAAATTAGCCAAACCGAGGAAACTCAGTTCTTGAATGGTTCTTGGAGCTTGTCGTTCCTTGGTAGCTTGTATGTTTTCTAGGTAGACAGAAATGCCTATTGAGTTGATCACATAACCCAAGTATTTGATACCTGTCATTACAAAATAGCACTTCTACAAGTTCAAACAAAGTTTGTGCTATATGAAAACATTAAGCACTTGTTGAAGCTACTACAAATGTTCTTCCCATGATTTGTTGAAAATCAGGATGTCATCTAGATAAACAATGACACATTTCCATGCAAAATGCCTAAGAACATCATAAATATATCTCATGAACTTCATAGGTGCATTAGTTAAACCAAAAGGAATGACTAACCATTCAAATAATCCCTCGCTAGTTTTGAAAGAATTTTTCCATACATCTGAGGACTCTATGGAAATTTGATGATATCCTAACTTAAGGTCGAATTTGGTGAAGAATTTAACATATTTCAAATAATCAAGAATAATCTATTCTAGGAAGAGGATATTGATTCTTTACTAAAATTTTATTGAGAGCCCTGTAGTTGATGCACATGTGCAATGTCTTGTGTTTCTTAGGAACTAGGATGAGTGGACTTCCACAAGGAGAGGAGCTATGTTGAATATGCTCTTTGTTGATCAAATCTTGAATTTGTCTATGGATTTCTTCATTTTATAGAACAAAACTTCTATAAACATATGCATTGGGTAATGAAGAACCATGAATGAGATAAATGTAGTTTTTTACATGGAAATGTAGTGGTACTCTAGCTGGATCTTTGAACACATCTTTGTATTATTCAAGTATTCTATTGACATAGTATTGTTGTTAAAGGTGGAGGTTGGTGGAGAGACGACGAGTTGTTGTGATCTTCCCTGAGTGTTGAGGTTTGATCATTAGCAACATGAATTTATAAGCATGGTTAGTCATATTTCTGGCTTGCTTTACTGAAACCCTCTCGATTGTTGGTGTGGGTTGAAATTCAGGAATGCGATATCATTGATTCTTTATTTTGACAATCACGTTTTGGGATCTAGATTGATACCTTCCATGTCTGTCCCACAAGTAAGTATTTCCAAATAGTATGTCATCGATTGAAAGTGGTGCGACATTGCAGAGAAACTCATGCTGAAAAGGCTTGATGAAGTAGGGTAACCTACACTATCGGGTGATCCTAAGTTCTTATCCATCCTTTATCCAACTAATTTTGTAAGGTTGTGGATGAGGATTAGTAACAAGAGCCAATTTCCTCACAATGTATTCAAAGACAAAATTATTTTGACTACCATTGTCCATAATCATATGCAATGGGCTATTCCGAACCCATATCTAAGTATGGAATAGTCATTCTCTCTCATCGTCATTGACAATAGTCAAGTTTGTGAGGGATGTGGAAGTGGATGCTAATAAATTCATGGATTTGGGGTTAGATTCCAGAATAGCTTTGTCTTCTGAGTCGGGAATAGACATATGTTCTAAAAATGTCTTTTGAGCTTTGCATTTGGATGTGTCATGCCAAGATGAACTATGGTAATCACACCATTTTCCTATAGGGGGTTGTTTATGCAATTTTCCTTGTCTTTCTTGAAATAATTCTTTCCTTGTTTTGTATTTTGGGAAGTTGTTTGAGAAGACTATTTTGACTTGTTAGAGTTATTAGTTGACTGATATTTCTTATCGAAAGATCGACTAGTTGATTTGGTTGGGAAATTTCCTTTTTCCTTTAATTTCATCTCAAGCTTGATGGCATAATGGAATTTGTTTGCAGGAGTGCCAATAGTAAGAAATTCCATTTCTTATTGGATATAAGGAGCTAAACCATCGATATACTTCAAAAAAAGTAACTTTTCTTCCTCCCTAACACTAAGTCGAGCCATTAGTCAGTAGAATTCATGAGTACAACTTTGTACTATTTGATCATTCCATTGTCTCAACTATTGCCACTTCCTGTACTACTATTCCATGTACTTGGGTGGATAAAATTCCATTTGGAAATGTTCAATAGTTGTTTACCATGTATAAATGGGCGACCGTCTTCATTGGATTTTGTAAAGATATTTTGCCACTAGCAGTGTAGAAAAGTCGACTCCTTCAAAGATGAAAGGGTGACTTTGTCAACCTCATATGTCAAATGTATAGGTATGGTAAGTAGTTAATCCCTAGAGCATGTATGAATGCTTATGTTGGATTGACTATGCAAGTAGTGTTTAATAAAGGTTGGAGCAATTAGGCTCTGATACCATTGATCTGTGCTGCCTAGGAGGGTGACGGGAAGACAACATCGATGCCTAAATGAGTGGGATCCTATTATGGTGGACACTATTAATGATAGATAAATGAAATAAAAAACTCTAAGGAATAACATACATTAGACACTAAATAACTGCAAAGTAATAGACAATGCCAATCACAGAATAATGTGATACGTGAATTGAGTCTATAAGAAAAAAAGATGTAGTGAGTTGAAAGACTCAGTTACATGCATAGAGTTCAAATGTAGTATCCATTAGGAACCAATCGAGCCTTCTCTTTAGGTACTCGTCTTAATGTAGTCATGAGTTGAGAACCAAAAACCTTTTCATCTTTTATCTTACAAGTATTTATACAATTCTGATGGATGCTTAGGTAACTACCCTCCACATTTCAATCATAAAGGAAATAATTCCATTCATTTTAAGATACCATTCTTCTTCTTCCCATTCGTTATCTAGAATAATATGAAGAGACAAAGTTTCCACATTGATGGCATTTATAATGCTTTTCGAATGTTCAAAATGTCATCTAACATGTGTTGGAATCATCAACTACCATTGGGAATGTATGATGAATGATGGTCATCTGGTTCATGGATCGATTGATCTATACAAATGACTGAGTCATGGATCTGGCCAAGGATTCAACTGGGACTAGGCACTAGTTGGTCGATCCCATCGAGTCTTGGGATGGATCAATAGATAATGGAAAAATTGACCGAGGCAATGAAAGAATGGTAACATTAGTAGTAGCAACAAATGATACCCTTGCAGATGAGAATGTAGTTAGCTTTAATTTTATGCGATAAAGTGTTTGGCATAATGACCTAAACCTTCACCATTGAATGTACCAAGGAAGGATATGGTTTTCTAGCTTCCAAGAAAGCCGTGGAATGAATACCCAAAATAAATCTTTCAGAGATAGTCTACATGGGAGATATCAACAATGGATATTTGTCTCTATAAATGGCCCCCACCTGGCTAGATACAACATCAATGATGTTAGTCCTTAATGGAGGTACTAATAATATCTGTGATGGATAGAGCCAATTTGGAATCATTATCCAAGGTTTTTTATGATTAAAAAATCCCAAGGTGTACCATGTTTTGAACCCTATTATTGTCTTAACCTCCTCTCTTCTATGAAATCAAGGCTCATATGCAAAACAAATTCATACCCTTCATTGTTTCTTCACTATAATACATTCCTTTCAACCTACACCATTGCAAGAATGAGTGTGACATTGCTTTGAAATAAAATTTCTTGTGGTTTATATGTGTGGGTTGTCAACATAGAATAACTAGTTTACTAGGGTTTGTGACTAATAAGAAATCATTTGCAAGGATTAAAACTCTATAAGCATACTCCTAATTAAAAGAGAAAAACAAATTCCTAATTAAAACGAAAATGATAGATACCTAATTCACGTGGAAGTAGAATCACAAGAAACAATAGAATAGTGACTTTTCATTCATGGCTAAAGTCTAACACATAACACCATGACAATACAAAAACTCCATTTTTTTTACTACTGTTCAAATTCCAACATTAGGCCTTTCTGACACATTCAAAATATTAAAAAAAAAACTACATATAATCATTATGTATATCACACAAAAGAGCTTCCCATCAATTGAAACCAAAAACCCTCAAAAATATTTCATAGGTTTGGCTATCTAGGATAATATATGTGAAAATGTAAGCAAATCCCCCCAAAAATGAAAATAGTGTTGACCTGATATGAGATGAAGAGAAAGAATGAAATTGGATTCCAACATGAAATAGAATAAAAAATGTAGCTTATATATTACAATTTGAAGGAAACCCCACCTATTTATGTGATGATTGTGTTTGGGGTAGAGGATGGATGACAAATGAGTACTCCACAAGCACCTAGAATCCTGTGGAACAAATGCATTATCTCTATATAAGGTTCATGAAGGAAGTGGATCTTCTTGTCAAGGACATTTTGTGGGGGTTGTGAAACCTACATTAATTCCACATCAACAACTATATGGAAAGCACAATGAGGCACTACAATGGTACCATATCGAGAATTGTAAGGAGTAAAGGCTACCTAATGGAGAGATAATACTCATTGTTTGGATGGGCACCCAAGAAAACAAGACGTTCTTAGAGTACTAACATTTTGATATAGCCATGGTTTATTTATACCACTTGGTGAATATATTCTCCAAGGTATATCTCTTTACTATAATATCCCAGGACATTACCCCTCCAAATCAAGAGTTATTTTGAAGTAGACTGTTAATTCCTTCAATTAAGACATTTACATGACAATGGAAACTATGCACCATGAGACATTATTATAATAATGGTGTGATGTAAATATATTTCAAAATATTTTAATGAAAGGAATACAAGGATGACTGGGTAGCTTCAACATAAGAGAGACAATGATACCACAAGTGGGGAATTTTATAGCACTAATTGACACTTTAGTGAACCTAATGGAACCCTACCGACCCTAATGGCATTATATCCTTCATAACAATACCTAGTTGTCCCTAACAAATATCCGAATGTCCCAATTGTCATCAAATGAGTCCCTAATTGATGTGACATGCCTTAAATAAAATTTTAAATCCATCCATAAGTGTTGATTTCACCTCAAGAAGAGCTCACAACTCTTTCTAGCTCATTTTCCATTGAGAAAATATGGTTTTCAAGGTAGAAACATCCTTCCTTCATGCAAAGTATGTTTGTTGTAATCTACATTATTACATTAGGTTTCCATTATTGCATTATACCAATGTTCGAGAACATGCATACATAACAAGAGAAATAAAGAATAAGAGTAATGGTCACACTAGAAACACATCTTCTATTATATTAGCATGCCATAGTGTAAAAATGGGTTAATCATCTTTCTATCATGTTGTATAAACAACCTATATATATGAAGTATACATTAATTGGTTAGATAGTTGTAACTACATAACTATATGTTAGTCGACCTATTTGACTCGACTATACCATGTCAAATATTAGGTGGTGGGTCATGGGGACCTAGTCGACTCATTGACTAGGATCCTCCAACATCTCCCCCACCACAAAATAATTTTTCATCTCAAAAAGAACATGAAGATGTGAATTTTACAAAACAATGCAAATTTGCAATTTTTTATAGTTTTTTAGGATTGTTGATGACTGGATGCTACACTAGGTGGATTCACTTCAACATATGCTTCAACTATGGTAGCAATAGAGAGGTTTAGGTGTTGCTGAAAATATTCCTAGTCGAAAAAGATAGATTAGATGCAATAATTTCTTTGGAATTGGTCTGTTCTGTAAGTTTTGAATATTGGAGCCAAAATATTGGTGTTGAATATCTATCACTTGCATAAATATGTATATGTAGCTACTTAGATGACTGAATTCACCTTGCAATTTCTTAGATTCATGCAGCCATGGGTGCTCATTCTTCTATAATTCTACCATGTGATGTTGTTCCATTGTAAGTTGTTCCTCTAAAAAAAAATTGGTCTTTGGATCTGTTGTGCTCTTCCTTGTGTATAACTCCAAAATAGTTTTCTACATGGTCTATATTTGAATACATATCTTCCCTTAATATGAATAACAATTATTCAATACTAGATCCAATTTAGTCACTCGAGTCTCATGTTTCTTGAGCTTCTCATCCCATTATTTAAACTATCTAAACTCGTTGTCCATAATTAGATTGGTTTCATTTTGTTGCCATTAATTTTGTTGGTCAAGTAGTTATTGTAGAAAGATTAACACAAAACCAAAAAATGCTTTGAATTTTGTCTAGGGTTCTTACTTGTTTAGGGCCTACTATAAGTTCAATAATTTGGTGAGCTATGACGAACATGCTTTCTAGGCATCGTTTTGATAATTTTTCATTGCCTTGATCCTTTTAGTTGAATCAATCTATATTTTGTTTATTTATTTATTAACAATTTTAATAAATTCTTCTAACTCTTAATCCAATGCTTTAAATGGAACACAAATTCCTATCGTGGTTGAAGTGCTAGTCACCTGTTATATTGGTACTAAGATCGTTGTGTCAATTTTTTGTTTTCTTTTGTTTTCTTTTCCCCGATTTGCTCAAACTTTGTGATCAGAATGTTCTTCCAGTTGGATTTTTTTGTTGAGCAGTTGAGGTTGTTGGAGCAGGGATAGTAATGCCTACCATCAATGGTGTGTCGGTCAAGATGGGTACTGTTAGTGCCAAAAATTGTTCTCAGACTACTAAAGAACAAGCCAACACAATCTCATAAAATAAAACTAAGTAAAATAGGTTTTAGGGTTCTTTGGTTGTGCAGTTTGTAAACAAGAGGGTAAAAACTCATAAGGCTAAGACAAATACTAAATCAAGCAACAATATAAGACTGAGATATATAATATATGAAACATAAACCAGAACAGCATAAGAACATTACTGAGTTTCATCCACAATTCTTAAGCATTCCATGAGAAACAACCTTAAACAAGAAATGAAATTATAAATTGAGTGATCACACCAATCAGAAAAGAAACCAGCAAATAGGATAAAATAGGCTTATAGATTGCATATATAACATAATAAGTAATCCAAAGTACATAAGAGTTTTTGAACTTAGCTCTGTATACAAAAACTTGATAGCCTCCCCTCGTACACAATTTGAACCCTCCCCCATTCTACAGTCCTACTTTTATCTTGGTTACATCAAAAACAGTTACCTAACCAAATAACTACCTTTTAGGTCATACCATCGAATCACTTAACAAAGTAAAGTTGTTCAAACTAAACTAATTTTTTACAAAAATTAACTAACAATAACTATCACTTAAAGCATTTTACAAATCTTTAGCAGCCTCTACCAAAAGGGCTATCTCTTCCAAATTTTGAGTCTTCCTCCTAGTTCTCTGTTGTTCAGCTTCTAGGTCTTCGACTCTTTTAAGTAATTCCTGATTTTGTTGAGTTATTTCCTGAACAGTCTGCTTCAGTTCTGCACACAGACTTTGTGTCTGTATTTTCCTCTTCAACGCTTCCTTGGAGATTACAATTAACTCTTGGAAATGGCTATTAATCTCATCTAAATACTCTCTTAATATTCTGTTAGCAACTACTAACCCTTCATTTGTTTCATGTAGGAATTGTATCTGATACTTATACTGTTTGATGCTTCTTTGTAGGTTCTCATTTTTGGAATCAATTCATTTTCCTTATGTAGCTGAAAACAGTCCTCCTGGCATCCAGGAAATCTTTAATCTCTTGAATATCCCCTCATCCTCCTCTTGCTATTGTTCTGTCATAGTTACAGGAACCCCTGGAGATTCATTTCCTTCAAAACTGCATTGAGTTGATGGTTCTGCAATCCTTTATTCAATTGCACATCAACTTGTCATGACTGATTGCTGATTCATAAAATCATCTTGATGATGCCTTAAATTTACTTTCCTTCAAACCTCTTTTAATAGCTCTGAAATTTTAGTCTCGGTTGAGGCTGAATTATCCTTCAAAGGAACCAGTTTCTTACCTTTAATCTCTCTTATATTCAATATTTCATCCTCTTCTAACTCTTCTTGGGAAGAAGAGTATTCTATTACTGTGATTTTCTCTTGAGCTAACTTAGGGTTTAAAAGATTTTTCATGTTTAATCTCAATTTATTCTTAGGTCTGGTCATAGGTCTCCAGCCTACCCCTATCTCTCCCAGCATGCTCAAATATTTTCCTTGGTGCTTAATGGCTGCAAGCTGAATCACCTTTCTTTTGACTCCTTGTGACACCAACTTTTCTTTAGACTGCTGTTGTGAACCTTGTGCACTGTCAATCCTAGATTTATCAATTAGTGGGATTTCCTTACTTTCTGAATGTACTCCTGTATGGACTTGTTCTTTTTCTAACAAAATTTCATCTACTCCCTAGTTTACTTCTTCATTAAGAGTACTTTCTGCATGATTTAAATCCTATGCTTGAACCTTTGATGGTTCATCTTCATCAACTTCATTTTGTTGTTCACTTTCAGGCTTTTCAACCCTTTGTGTCATAGACCTTTCTTGTACACTATCTTCTTCTGCTTCGACTATGACCTCTTTCTTCAATTTTTTAACTAAATTATGTGCTTTGTTCACTTGTCTTTTCTTGGATTGGTCCTCTTTCTCACTTTGAAACCCAAACCAGAATAAAAAATAGTCCCAGGTCTTTTCCTTCTTTTGGAGCACTGTACTTATGATAAAGTTTATCAGACCATGATGAAATATGGACAATTGAATATGATATTCATGCTCCTTTACTCTACTGGACATATTTTGCAGACTTTTAAGGAAAAAGAAAGGAAGATTCATCTTTGATTCATGATTTAAATGCTGCAGAAACCTGAAATGATATTTAAATACAAAGGCATATCTTCCTTCACATGTTACATAGCTTTGCAACATTTTGATTGGTTCTCTCCACTCTGGTTTGAACTTCTATATATGTACTCCTTTACCCCAGTCTGCAACAACATTTGGAAGCAAGTAATTCTCTGAATTAAAGGTAAAAGGTACCTTCTTGAACCAATACTCACCTTCATCAAGAATGCCTGTAGTCTCTGCTATTAGCTCTCTAGTCAGCTCAATTTTTAGGGTATCAAATTTGACTATGTCTTTGTCTAATCCCTGAGAAAATTTGTATGAAACCTCTGTATGATGGCCATCAATTTTCTCAAAATAATTCAACCAACCTGCTTCTGAAAATAGCCTTGCACAATCAGGGAAAGTTTGAACCCAAGAGATATCTGAAGGCTCGCATCTATTTTTTTCCCACTTTTCTTCATTCTGGGTAATTGACATTAATTGTGCTTTCCTCAGCAAAAAGTTTAAGACTATTTGAATGTTTGTTATTTTATCATTCAATCATAAACTGAGAAAATAAAACCCTTGATATGAATTTTCCTCCACAAACTAATGAGTATTTCAACCCTATTGACAAAAAAGATTTGGCATTGAGCAAAAATCGAGTTTATAAACTTGCATTCTTAGTTAACATCAATAACTAATACTTTGTCAAAATGAAACTGAACACATGGAGCATGTCGGTAATTCGTTTCACACCTGTCTTAATAATAAATTCCATTGCTAAAAATCAGCTTTCCTATCTTCCCAGGTCTCCAATACCCTTCTTAAGTCTATCTCTGACTGCCACGACCACGTCAAACACTTACCCTGCAAACCCTAAATGGCTAACATTCTTCATTCTTCAACCACGAACTGCCAGGTCTCAAATATAGTTTCTGTGATTTTTCATGCATTCTGTAAATGCATAATTGATAATGAATTAACCTCATCGTGCACGATCATTGTTGTTTAAGTGATCTGTATCCTTTAACCTCCGGATATCTACAATTCAAACAAATGATTTTTACCTCAGCTCAAAACACTTGTCACAATGATTATTTTAGCCCAAACACGTATCAAACTCCTTGACAGGTGTGAAGAAATCTTCTCATGCGCAAATTTTGGAAATCACGAGCAAAATCATGACTTTTTTCAAAAGCACGATTTTCTTGTAGCGCCCTTGTTCACGTTCTCTGTGCTTGCGCTACAAGAATATCTGTTTAATGATTTTTTAACCAAAATTCAAAATAATGTGTTAAATTTTGGTAAATAGATTTTAATAAAACCTTATGATATTTATTTAGACCTTTTCAGAAATACATACATCCTATAAGCCCATAAAAACTATGAAATCTACAAAATTAAAAAGAAAACTTATAAAATCAATCATAAACAAAAATCTACTAGCAAAAAACCAAGTTCAAAAATGTTAAAGCAATAAGAAAAATCATGTTTTATGATAAGCATATAATTCAAACTAGAAAACAAAAACAAGCTATAACAGGTACAATTGATAGGATTGGAATGGTACTAGTCAGGGAAATAAGAATGATGATTGGGGTAATATTTGAACTGACAGTTGAGACAGGGGTTGATGAAGTGGTTGAGACAATGAGTGACAATGTGGTAGATGTGGGGATAGTCAGTTGAGAAGTCAACGAGGTCGGTAAAGGATGAGTTAATCAAATGAATGTTTCCACTATGGTATGCATAAGGACCAACCGTGGTAATGATCATGACAGTGGTAAAGATGGAGGGTGGAATGGCCAATTATAGAAGCGAAGTGATAGAAGGTAAAGACATTGCAATAAATAGACTTCCATACTAGAGGAAGGATTTAATTAATGAAATTTTGAGTTTTTTATTTAAGTAATTGGAAACTTGTGGTGGAGGAGAAGGAGAAATGGCCAACTAGCTTGGCAAAGTTACAACTTCCAAGATTAGATGAGATGTGGTTAACTAGGTTAATTTATGAAATATATGTGACAAATAGTCAATAAGTTTAGTAATATTGATGGTTTTGGTTATGGATGTGGAAGATGATGTTGTAGTAGGGAATTTTCTTCTTCTAGATGAGTCAGGGAAAGGGGAAAGGACTCATATGAGACGTCGACTGACTCCTCCTCATGATATTTTATTGTTAACTTTAATTTTTTATGCAGGGGAGGTAAAGGCGAAGTGGTCACCTATATTTATCCCAACAAGGTTGTTATTGTGTAATATGTAAAAATTTTCTAAATATACAGCTCAATAGTGACTTTGTTTCTATCTACTTTAATTATAATAGACTTGGACTGCTCTTGTAGTACTTCTAAGTCTTCTTTAGTGGTATACATCATCAACAAATTCCTTTTATTCAACTGATGTTGATTTCCATTTCCTTTGACATTTTGTTGGAAAGTGAGAATTTTCTTGATGACTTGGTTGTGTTTCTATTTTTGGAACAACTCGTTGAAGTCAGGATTGATCCCTTATTTTATCAACAATTACTCTTCTTCTTCTTCAGTCGATTTTATCTTCTTGTTATTCTGACTTTGTCTAGACAACAGAATAAGTGCTAACATGTTCTCTTGTGATTCATCATCTAAACCAATTGTGGTGATGTATAATGAAGTTTCGTTCTGGTCTTCGACTTCACCATCCAAGAGGGATTGCAACAACTATGACTGTGAAGGCCAATTCAAAGTTAGAATAGGTAATATAATATTTGAATCCCTATAAATATTGGTGAATATCTCTTGTACATTCAGATAATAGTTGAAATGATACGAATCTCCTCTTCCACCTTGCAAATTTCAAGCCTTGGTATGGTTGAGGTCAAACTGGAGCTAGATGTGGGCTAGTGGGGGTAAGTTGTGATGAATGTGATAGGGTACTCTTCATTGATTTCACTTAGTATTTACTTCTTGGAACCAATTTTCTAATAGTGTCTTAGCTTTTTCTAGACCAAGTGGTGATCCCTTAGGTGTGAAAATTTTGAATTTCTTCATGATTAGCGGTTGTGTTAGTGAATACTAGTTCACCGACCAGGGTTACCGTTTCCATCGCTATCCATATGAGGAGTGATGAAAAATGGATTGTCAACCTATTTTATTAACATATAATTTCACAATTATTTTTAACTATTACAGTCATGTGGTTGGCCTAGTTAAAATCTTGGTTTCATATGCAATAGATTTTATTACTTCTAACATTTAGAGCTTTAAGTTGGACGACTGGTCATAAATGATCAGAGATAGTGATATTATTACTGATGTCCATTTTATCAATGGGTATGAAAATTTGTTGATAATCAAGCCTTTGGAATTATTTCCTAATGGCATTCATGTGGATTCTTCAACTATCTCCATGGGCTTAGTTGCGATGGGTACTAGCACTCCTTTTCCTAGAAAACCAGTGATATGGAAAATGAGGGAATCATTTATTTCTATGGGCTCATATAACAAGATTTTTCCATCATGGTATATTATTAGGTCTGGTCTTAGGTCTCCAGCCTACCCCTATCTCTCCCAGCATGCTCAAAGATTTTCCTTGGTGCTTAATGGCTACAAGCTAAACCACCTTTCTTTTAACTCCTTGTCACACCAACTTTTCTTCAGACTGCTATTGTGAACCCTGTGCACTGTCAACCCTAGCTTTATCAATCAGTGGTATTTCCTTACTTTCTAAATGTACTCTTGTATGGACTTGTTCTTGTTCTAACAAACTTTCATCTATTAGATTTTTATCATTCTAAGCTAGCATAACATTAGGATATTTAACTGAGAGAACAACAAGCACAACAATCAAAACATAAGAGACAATGAACACAGTATTTTCCTCTGGGAAACCATAAATGGAGAAAATGATGCAACTTCCTCAGAGATAGAATCAGCACCAAAGTAAAACCCAAAACAGTAAGTGATCTCCCGACAGCAGTAACCTTCTTCTTATCTAACCCCAGTGTCTTCTCCTTCCTCAACTATGTGCTACACTTGAGTGTGTATGTGATGTGTGATAAATAGAGAGTCCAACTCTCTATTTATACTAATCCTGGCATGACTAAAACCCTAATAGGGCCGACCTCTCTATGACAGTCTAATAACCCTAGTGCCCTGGAATTGTAGGGACTTTAACCCTTAGACAATAGGAGGGTTACCCACAATGACTTGACATGACTTGTTTACATTATTGATTCTCCTGATCAGAACATCAGGGCATGATATGACATAATAACATCCTGGGATAAACATCGGGTTACAATAGATAAGAAATACAAGTGAATACATTCCGAAGTTACAATTGCATTAACACTCCCTCTTAACTAGGAAGGTATTCTCTCGACACAATTTTCATCATTGGTATTCTTCTCTGGGTCTTCTTGTCATCTTCATCTTCAAGTCATCTTCGTCTTCAAGTCTTCTTTGTCTTCAAGTCATCTTCATCTCTAGATCTGGATCATCACTTGATCTAGATCATCACTGGATCTGGATCATCACTCAATCTAGATCATCACTGGACATCATCAATGGATCTGGATCATCACTGGGCATCATCACTCGATCTGCATCATCACTCGATCTGGATCATCACTGATGGATCATCATCACTATATCATCACGGGTGCTATCTCATGATTCTTCTCATCATAGGAAGTTCTACAGAGCCAACCCTTTTTCATGCTGGTTGTAGGCCTAGCCTCCATGTAGGTCTTTCTTCAGTGCTTATATCTGACACCAAGTCAGAATGGCTCGTCCAACACTTACATCTAACCTACTCCTCAGAAAGGCACGCCCAACACTCACATCTGATCATGTAGGAACCAATCCTATAATCATATCAGAAAGGCCCAGCACTCACATTCACTAGCATGATAGGACACAACTACTATCATCTGTGAAAAGGATCAACACTTACAACCACCAACATGATAGGACACAACTACTATAATCTGTGGAAAGGCACAGCACTCACATCCACCAGCATGATAGGACACACCTCCTATCATCTATGGATAGGCACAACACTTACAATCACCAACATGGTAGGACACACCTACTGCCATCTATGAAAAGGCACAGCACTTATAGTCACCGGCATGGTAGGACACACCTACTACCATCTGTGACAAGGCAGAGCACTCACATCCACCAGCATGATAGGACACACCTACTATCATCTATAGAAAGGCCAACACTCACATCCACTAGCATGATAGGACACACCTACTATCATCTGTGGAAAGGCACTGCACTTACATCTGGTCATGTGGGAACACATCCCTTAGTCACATAAGAATGGCTCTCAGTCCTAGACTGAGGATTCCTGGTACCTCACCAGGTAGCTCCATTCCAAGAATGGTGGTAGCCCTTATATCTGACACCAAGTCAGAATGGCCAGCACTCACATCTGACATGGAAGGAACCTAATCCTTTAGCCATGATAGAATGGCTCAGCCCTTACATCTGATCAAGTGGGAACACATCCCTCTATCATATCAGAATGGCCATGCACTCATATCTGATCATGTGAGAACACATCTCACGGTCATATCAGAATGACCCTCAGTCCCAGTCTTAGTTTTCTTGGTACCTCACCAGGCAGCTCCATTCAAAGAATGGAAATAGCCCTTATATCTGATCATGTAGGAACCAATCCTACAGTCATATCAGAATGGATCAGCACTCATATCTGACATGGAAGGAACCAATCCTCTCACCATGACAGAATAGCTCAGCCCTTACATCTGACCATGGAAGGAACCAATCCTCTCACCATGTCAGAATGGCTCACGAACTCATCACTTCCCTTTGGAGGGAAACTCGATCTAGAGAACACCGAGCTTCTCCCTAAAGTACTCAAACTTCACCCTAGCCAATGGCTTTGTCAACACATCAGCTATCTGATCGTCCGTCACAACATATTGGAGCTTCACTGCTCCCCTTTGCACCATATCCCTGATATAGTGATACTTGATCTCGATATGCTTTGACTTGTCATGGAACACTGGATTCTCTGAAAACTTCACCCAACTCTAGTTGTCACAATGTATACAAGTAGCATCCAACTGGAGATCAAATAAATTAGACAGTAGCTTTCACAGCCATACTACCTCACAACTAGCTGAACAAGCTGCGACATACTCTGCTTTAGCTGTACTAAGTGCCACACAAGATTGCTTCCTGCTAAACCAAGAGATCACACCTGATCCCATACTGAAGCAACACCCTGAAGTGCTCTTCCTATAAATGACACTGCCTGCCCAATCTGAATCAACATAACCCTCTAGGTTAATTTTCTGATTCGACTCATACTTGAGCCCATAATCAACTATACCCCTCAGGTACCTTAGAATATGATTTGCAGCAATCAAGTGAACATGTCTTGGATCTGTCAGGAACTGGATCAAGGTGTTCACAGCAAAGAAAATGTCTAGTCTCATGTTCATCAGGTACATCAAGGACCTAATCATCTGACGATACATGGTAGCATCAACCGACTCTGATGAAGCCTCGCTCAATAGCTTCATGTTTGATGCCATAGGTGTGGTCATAGCCTTGCAGTCCATCATCCCAAACCTCTTCAGGATCTCTACTGCATACTTCCCTTGTCCAAGGAAAATTCCATCCGTATTCTGCCATACCTCCATGCCTAGAAAATAATGCATCATACCCAAGTCCTTCATTTCGAACTCGGCAGCAAGCTTTCTCTTCGTATCAACAATCAACCCATCCATACCTGTCACAAACAAATCATCTACATATAGTAGAAGCATCGCTGGGTTGCCATCTTCAACCTTGTAGTAAAGGTTGGATCTGCTTTACTCTTGGTAAAGCCCAGACTGGATAGAAAGCTGTCAATTCTGCCGTACCATGTCTTGGGTGCCTGTTTCAAACCGTACAGGGCTTTTTTCAATCTGCACACATGAGACTCCATGTCATGTGTCTCAAAACCGAGTGGCTGCTCTACATACACTTTCTCTTATACTACACCATTCAAGAAGGCAGTCTTGACATCCATCTAGTGTATCTTCCACTTCATTACTGTAGCCAAAGCAAGTATCGATCCGATGGAAGTGTATCTGGATACAGGAGCAAAGGTTTCTTCATAATCTATTCCTTCTTTCTGAGAGAAACCGCGAGCCACAAATCTTGCCTTATATTTCTCTATGCTACTATTTGCAGCATGTTTAATCTTGTAGATCCATTTGGAAGTTACAACTGAATTCCCTTCTGGTCTTGGGACAACATCCCAAACATCATTTTTTCATGATTGATTGGTATTCTTCGATCATCACATCCTTCCATTCTTTCCGTTCTGTCGCTTCTTCATAAGTGGAAGGTTCTTTATCAATGAAATCACATAGTAATGCTACATACTCGGAGCAGGATCTTATCCTTTTTCTTTCTCTGTTATTCTCTTCTGGAGCCCCATATCTTTCTGCACCTTGGATCACTTCCCGTACCCAAGCTGGTTTCCTCTTGTGAGGATTCTTCTCCTGAGGTGGATCTATAGGTATTTGTGGTTCTTCATATTCTCGATCTTCTTCTTGATTTTCTTCATTCATGGTTGTATCATGAATTCTGGGTGCTTTTGCTTCTTTAGGTTCTTCAGCAAGCCTCTTTTTGGATTTGTTGTAAGCCGTGTCTTCATCAAAAGTCACATCCCTACTGATGTCAATATTCTTGTATCCTGGGAAATATATTTTGTAATCCTTCGAGCTTTCAGAGTATCCTACAACTATACCCTTCTTTCCTAAAGGATCTAATTTTGTTCTCTTCTCTTTTGGAATGTGTATGTATACAGGACAGCTGAATATTCTGAGATGGCTGACTTCTGGTTTCTTACTGGAGAAGACTTCTTCAGGAGTCTTGTTCTTGAGTACTCTATGTGGAGTACGGTTCTGTACATACACCGTTGTTCTAGCACCTTCCACCCAAAGATGCATAGGAAGATCTTGATCATGAAGCATTTCTCTTGCATCTTCCATGATAGTTATATTCTTCCTTTCTGCAACCCCATTATGTTGTGTATTATAAGGAGTGGACAACTCCCTCTTAATCCCTGAGTCTTTTCATAGCTCTTTGAATTCATTTGAAGTGAATTCTCCACCATTGTCTGATTGAAAGGTCTTGATCTTGTTTTCAGTGTGATTCTCGATCAAGGCTTTGAATTCCTTGAACTTGCTAAATACTTCATCTTTGTTCTTCATGAAGTAAACCCATGTCTTCCTATAAAAGTCATCAATAAAAGAAACATAATATGCATACCTACTTAGTGAGTTTGATGACATAGGACCGCATGCATCAGAGTGGATGATTTCCAAGATTCCTTTTGCTTTGCTTTCACTACTTGGAAATGTCTTCTTTGTATTCTTCCCTTTCGCACATCCTTCACAGGCCCCATCATGTTTTGCTTGGATTTCTGGAAGACCTTCAACAACTTTGCTTACAATAGGTAGTGCTCTGTAATGCACATGTGCAAGCCTTCTATGCCAAAGTTCATTTGGCTCTACTGTGTCATGGACCAATGCTTGTTCTGGATGGCCCTTCAATTGTACAAACCTCCTTCTTGTTCTCCAATCACTATTGCATCATCGATAGTCTTTCCTTTTCGCCACATGATGACTTGACCATCTATGAATGCAACCCTTATTCCTTTTGCATCTAATGCAAATATGGAGAGAAGGTTCTTCTTTAGTCCTGGTATAAAAAATACTTCCTTCATTGTCATAGACTTTCCAAAGTCTAGTTTATAGGAGGATTCCCCACTACCTTTTATTAGATACTGGTAGTCATCTCCTAACTTCACCTTGTGAGGTGATTCATGTTCTGATAGTTTCACAAAATATTCCTTGAATCTTGTCATATGCTTGGAAGCCCCACTGTCTATAATCCAATCAGTGCTTCCATAAATAATGTTTCCAGTAAGAGTGGAAATCAAAAAATATTCATCTTCACTAGAAGAATGTTCACTTTCATATCAAGTTTTCTTCTTGGAAGGTTCATCATCCTCTGCAGCACGAGCATGATGTCTTCTCTTGTTTCCCTTCTTCTTATGAGAGTTAGTTTTGTTTCTAGGACAGTCTTTTGCAAAGTGTCCTCTTTCATCACATGTATAACATCTCAATCTAGATAGGTCCTTTCTATTGTTATCTTTATGGTAAAAGTTCTTACCTTTGGAGTGGTGAGGGTTTCTTCTTCCTTTCTTGGAGTGAACTGTGAGGGATTGATCTTTACTTCCCATCTTCTCTTCTCGAGCTGCTATCTGATCTTCTTCTTGAGAGAATTCTTCCCATAGTCTTCTAAACTTGACTAACTTCTTTCTTGCACAGATTCCTTGGATGAATGAATCCCATGACCTAGGGAGGCCATTCAGTGTTGTCATCACAATTTTTGCATTCTCCACTTCTTCATCTACACCTTCTAGTTTTTCTTTGATATGGGAGACCCTTTTGAATTAATACTGGATGGTCTCAACATTCTGAATCTTTACATTCTTCAACTGGTTCCTTAGAGTCATCTTCTGATTTATGTTCTTCCCTTCAAATAGTTTGGTTAGGGCATCAAACATAGCTTTAGGTGTCTTGAGAGAGGACACCTATGGGATATAGTGATCCTTGATAGAATCAGCAATGATTCTCTTTTCCATAACCAACTTCTTCTTATGTAAGGCCTTTGTCTCATCTCCCTCTGGAACTGGAATCTCCTCATGGATGTAGGAGTCCAACTCATTCTCTTCCAGGATCAGGGAGATCCTATACTTCCAAGCTCGGAAGTTGTCAGCTCCCTCGAGATTTTCATCAAGATTGGTATGTTGAGACATCTTAATTGAGAACCTCAAATGGAAATACAAAATAAATACAAAATATTTAGATCTTACCAGGTCAAGATGTCAGATCTAGATTTGGAGCTGAAAATCCTGCAGAGCTGGTTTAGGAGCTAATTAGGGTTTTGCTTTTCTAGATTTTTGTCCACCCAAATGCCTTGAAATTTATCCCTAACTTCAATTTTGGGGAGCAGATCAATCTAGGCCTGGGCTCACTTAAGAATTCCTCTTCTATGAAAAGCCCTAATTTTCGGCAGTAGTGTTGGGTCCAAAACTGAAAAACCTCAGAATTGGATTCTGCTTCGATAGAAAGATGCGCCCTAGGGAGGAGAGTTATTCCAACCTTCTTTTGCTGAAAATATATGGAGAGAGATCCACAAAGTAGGAAGCCCTATTTCCTGCAGCTGCACAGTGTCTTCTTCTCAGGTTAGCTCTGATACCATGTTAGATTTTTATCATTATAAGCTAGCATAACATTAGGATCTTTAACTGAGAGAACAACAAGCACAACAATCAAAACATAAGAGACAATGAACACAGTGTTTTCCTCGGGGAAACCATAAATGGAGAAAACCCCGCAATTTCCTCAGAGATAGAATCAGCACCAAAGTAAAACCCAAAATAGTAAGTGATCTCCTGACAGCAGTAACCTTCTTCTTATCTAACCCCAGTGTCTTCTCCTTCCTCAACTATGCGCTACACTTGAGTGTGTATGTGATGTGTGCTACATAGAGAGTCCAGCTCTTTATTTATACTAATATCGACATGACTAAAACCCTACTAGGGCCGACCTCTCTAGGAGAGTCTAATAACCCTAGTGCCCTAGAACTGAGGGGACTTTAACCCTTAGACAATATTAGGGTTACCCACAATGACTTGACATGACTTGTTTACATTATTGATTCTCCTGATTGAAACATCGGGGCATGACATGACATAAGAACATCCCGAAATAAACATCGGGTTACAATAGATAATAAATACAAGTGAATACATTCCGAAGTTACAATTACATTAACATCATCTAATCCTTGGTTCACTTATTCATTAAGAGTACTTTCTACATGATTTAAATCTTGTGCTTGAACCTTTGATGGTTCATCTTCATCATCTTCATTCTATTGTTCACTTTTAGGATTTTCAACCCTTTGTGTCATAGACTGTTCTTGTACACTATCTTCTTTTGCTTCGACTATGAACTCTTTCTTCAATTTTTTGACTAAATTTTGTGCTTTGTTCACTTGTGTTTTCTTGGATTGGTCCTCTTTCTCACTTTGAAACCCATACCAGAATAAAAAATAGTCCCAAGTTTTTTCCTTCTTTTGGAGCACTGTACTTATGATTAAATTTATTAGACCATGATGAAATATGGACTGCTGAGTATGATCTTGATGCTCCTTTACTTTACTGGACATCTTTTGCAGACTTTTAAGGAAAAATAAAGGAATATTCATCTTTGATTCATGATTTAAATGCTGCAAAAACCTGAAATGATATTTAAATACAAAGGCATATCTTCCTTCACAAGTTACATAGCTTTGCAGGATTTTGATTGGTTCTCTCCACTCTAGTTTGAACTTCTGTATATGTACTCCTTTACCCCAGTCTGCAACAACATTTGGAAGCAAGTAATTCTCTGAATTAAAGGTAAAAGGTACCTTCTTGAACCAATACTCACCTTCAACAGGAATGCCTATAGCCTCTGCTATTATCTCTCTAGTCAACTCAATTTTTAGGGTATCAAATGTGACTATGTCTTTGTCTAATCCATGAGAAAATTTGTATGGAACCTTTGTATGATGGCCATCAATTTTCTCAAAATAATTCAACCAGCCTGCTTTTGAAAATAGCCTTGCACTTTCAGGGAAAGTTTGAACCCAAGACATATCTGAAGGCTTGGCTCTATTTGTTTTCCCACTTTTCTTCATTCTAGGTGATTGACCTTAATTGTGCTTTCTTCAGCAAAAAGTTTAATACTATTTGAATGTTTTTTATTTTACCAATCAATCATAAGATGAGAAAATTAAACCCTTGATATGAATTTTCCTCCACAAACTGATAAGTATTTCAACCCTACTGATAGACAAGATTTGGCATTGAACGAAAATCGAGTTTATAAACTTGCATTCTTAGTTAATGTCAATAACTAATCCTCTGTCAAAATCAACCCAAACACATGGATCATGTCAGTAATTCATTTCATACATGTCTTAATAATAAATTCGATTTCTAAAAATCAGCTTTCCTGTCTTCCCAGGTGTCCAATACCCTTCTTAAGTCTGTCTCTGACTGCCACGACCACGCCAAACACTTACCCTGCAAACCCTAAATGGATAACTGTATTCATTCTTCAACCACAAACTTCCAGGTCTCAAATATAGTTTCTGTAATTTTCATGCATTCAATAAATGCATAATTGATAATGAATTAACCTCATCGTGCACAATCATTGTTGTTTAAGTGATCTGTATCCTCTAACCTTCGGACAGCTGCAATTCAAACAAATGATTTTTACCTCATCTTAAAACACTTGTCACAATGATTATTTTAGCCCAAACACGTATCAAAATCCTCGACAGGTGTGAAGAACTCTTCTCATGCGTAAATTTTGGAAATCACGAGCAAAATCATGACTTTTTTCAAAAGCACGATTTTCTTGTAGCGCCCTTGTTCACGTTTTCTGTGCTTGCGCTACAAGAATATCTGTTGAATGATTTTTTAACCAAAACTCAAAATAATGTGTTAAATTTTGGTAAATAGATTTTAATAAAACCTTATGATATTTCTTTAGACCTTTTTAGAAATACATACATCCTAAAAGCCTATAAAAAACTATGAAATCTACAAAATTAAAAAGAAAACTTATAAAATCAATCATAAACAAAAATCTACTAGCAAAAAACCGAGTTCAAAAATGTTAAAGCAATAAGAAAAATCATGTTTTATGATAAGCATATAATTCAAACTAGAAAACAAAAACAAGCTATAACATCTGGCTCCTGTTGCGGGATGAATTCCTCCCTGTGAGGATTCAAGAACTTGTAAATCAGTGCTGTAACTAAAACTGTCTACTTTTCTACAAAATATCCATTGGGCTATGGAGTCTTTATTCAAACCTTCACACAATGGTATATACAATGAAATTCAAATCCTTTTCCTTCAAAAACTATAAAAATGTTTAAGGAATCGTCCATTGAATGGATTAGACAACTCCTCACCCTCCAAGGTCTGTAATACAAAAGTATTATTATCCAGAATCTTTGACACTATGAAATGACCAAACCATAAATTATCAAAC
The DNA here is from genome assembly GCA_001517045.1 of Pseudotsuga menziesii. NCBI lineage: Eukaryota > Viridiplantae > Streptophyta > Pinopsida > Pinales > Pinaceae > Pseudotsuga > Pseudotsuga menziesii. The sequence goes on along the minus strand of LPNX010852855.1, from coordinate 169,515 downwards.
TTACCATGTTTTCCTTTCTGTTCCTTTTTAGCATCCCATCTCAAAACCATATCTCCATTAGAAAAGGTGTTCTCTTTGATCTTCCTTCTGTACAACTGAGCCTTTTCTTCTACTGATTCACGCTCTTGCTGTAATTCGATCAATGCATAAATTCTCCTTTAAATGTCACTAGGTTCCTCTTGACCATCTTGAATAAATTTAATCATTGGAATACCAAGTTGAACAGGAAACACTACATCAGTGCCATATACCAGTTGAAAAGGAGAAGATCCAATTTCCTTTTTAACATTTATCTTGTCATCCCACAGTGCATATTTTAGCATTGAGTCCCATGACCTTTTATTCTGATTCAACAAATTCTTGATGCTTTGAATAATGCTCTTATTGGTTGACTCAACTAACCCATTTCCCTGAGGGTAATAAGGTGTTGAGTGTTTCAAAACAAAACCATTCTCTTCACAAAATGTCACCATAGATTTGGACTTAAAAGATTTTGCATTATCAGTCAATAACTTCTTGGGACACCCAAATCTGCTAACAATATTTTCCTGAATAAAACCAATGATTACCTTGTCTGTTGCATTTCTTGTAGGGATAGCTTCTACCCGTTTAGTGAAGAAATCTGTAGCTGTCAAAATCCATTTATGCTGCCCTGAAGAAGAAGGATCTATCTCCCCTATGAATTCCAAACCCCACTACTGAAAAGGAGCATTCACTGCAATAGACTTCAATTGTAAAGACACTAACTTTTGCTTACCAACAAACTTTTGACATGGGATACAAGCTCTTACCTGTTGGTATACATCAAAGAACAAGGAAGGCCAATAGTATCCAGACCTCAAGACTTTATAAGTAGTTTCCTTCCAATACTTATGTCCCCCACAAGCACCTTCATGTGATTCGGAGATTACCTCTTCAATTTCTGGTTTGTCCAAACATCTAAGAAGAATGCCTCCTGGATCTTTCCAAAACAGTTGTTGTTCTATCAAACAATATTTAGTATCTCTCAACTTCAAAGATCTAGCAACCTTTTTATCTAGATGTTCTAGACATTGTAAATACAAAAGGAAGTGTACAATGTTTGCATACTGTTCCATAATCTTTCCCTTCTCTTGTTTAGCTTGCAATTCTTCTTGTATAGGTTGTTCTACCATCGGATGAAGACCTAAAGCTTGACAATTTGAATCAGCTAACAATTTAGCCAAACCCCGTCCCTTCACTAGTTTTGTAGGCTTAATGTCCACTTCATATTCCATTATCTTAGCAATCAATTTTCCTCTTTTTCACTAGTACAAAATGAAGAATTAGCTACTAGGTGACTAAAAATTCTAGTCACCACAGGTTTTTCAAGTGATTTACTACTAAATATGAGCAATTTTGATTGACCCAACTATAAATGACTAAAATTAACAACTAATTTAGTCACCAGTTAACAAATATGTCTAGAAAATAAGTGAAAGAGTTAAAAATGACTAACATAAACTACTAATTTAGTCATGACATAAAAAATGACTAGCTAGAAGAATATGAATTAGTCATTTTTAAGTGTGTCATTGAAAATTGCAAATTTGACAATGAAGTGTAAACTTTGTAAATTGTCTACCTTCTATTAGTAATACTGGTGCCATGCACCTCGATCTTCAAAGATCCAACAAAGAAATTGCATGAATTTTCTCTTGACCATCTTTATCCCTGCTGCACCATTGAAGTAAACCCGATGAAGTGCGTGCCAATGGAAAATTAGGTTCCTACGTCAATTACGAATTAGGTACTAGAACCAGTACCATATCGATACCTAGCTAGAAGCATCATAGCTAGTCGTTGATCCTTTGACAAATATGTAAGAGTCCCTGCAAGTCCCATATGTGTGAGGTACTTTTCTAACATCAATATAACTATATTATTCATTATCTGTGACCATTGAACGTCTAGCTGCACCAGTCGACGTAGCTTCACCAAGCTGAGTTCCTTTAAACGTCATAGCAGTTGATCCAATATATAATAATTGAACCGGTGGAAGCACCAAGAACAATATTTTAACCAATCAAATACTCAATTATAATTAAACTAGGGTGCTGACCCAGAACCAGTATCAGATCCATATGCAATATAAAACTAGAGGCTCGACCCCATCTTGGACTTTCAGGTACATATTTCGATTCCTCGACCTCTTAATACATACCTCATGACCTCACAGAATATGATACGTATGCAGTGATGACCTCTCCATATCACTATCAAGTTAAACCTCCTTTATGCATTAGTGGCCAGGTAAATTTTGCATTTGATGTCATGGCCACCCAGTTGATTCATGATGTCCACAACTCTTCTCGGCCAACATCCTCGATACAAGTTTATTATATATACTTATACTATAACAAAAATTACCATTAAAACAAATATTATATTTATAAAAAACACAAATTATTATATTTATATAAAACACAAATTAATTAAATTTTATATTAATCCTAATTTATAAAACTAGACAACTTATATGATAATTATTAAAAAAAATATAATATATAACCATTTAACATCATTTATATAATAAAATAATAAAAATAAAACATTAAATATCTAAACAAACAAAGAAATCTATATAATTTATATAATAAAATAGTAAAAATAAAACAAAAAATATATAACGAAAACAAAAAAATCTATTATGCAAATGCAGTTGTCTACTCAACTCTCTACCCGATAGGCTCTCCACCCACCTCTGTTACGGAATTCATGGCCAATGGCCTATTTTCCCAAAGATATTTAATCCTGCAATTCAATTAGGTCAATGACTACTCAACTGAGTAAGCTATCTACCCGTCCATTTGCACCGGGATCCACTAGGGACATCAAGTAGATAGCTCTCTGTTATCTATCTTCATCCCGCTATATCCCTCCACGAGAGACCCTTTGGCCGACCCGCTGACTGCAACTTCCTCCTTGATGAGAACATTCAGCTACTCGAGGCACAATCAATGGATTCAATGTTCACGTTTTCAACATAATTCCCATGTCAATTAGTTTATGTGCTTAGAAATTTGACATTATTTATGGCCTCTATAATGGGAGGGTTTTTACAAAAGAACCAGAGAGGATCATCACCAGATTTGGGAAAATAGAAAAAAGAAGAAAAACTAGAGAGCAGAAAAGATGAATTTCCTATATTGAGATCAATGGGTGGAATTTTGGAAGAAAAGAGAGAAACTAGAAAGCAGAAAAGATGATCAAACAGAAAGGGACAGAAATGGGTTCTTGGATATCAGGGGAAGCCCCATTCTAACAGTAAAAACTGGCAGATGGAAGGCCTCAATTTTTATCATCGCTAAAGTTATTTTTATCATAAAAACCAAGTTAGATCCTAAAGATAATTCCATATCTTGTTATAACCCATTGATATATTGTGCAGGAGTTGAATTCAGTGAGAGGCTCACTTACTATGCAATTGCATACAACTTGATCATTTATCTTACAAGTGTATTGCACGAAGGGGTTGCAGCTTCTGCTAAAAATGTCAACTGCTGCTCAGGTGTCACAACAATTTTTCCCCTTGAAGGAGGCTTCATAGCAGATGCTTACTGTGGATGCCACTGGATGGTTCTCATCTCATCAATAATTTCTATCTTGGTAAGACTTTTGGCAAAAGAATAATTTATATCTTAGTAAGACTAGTGCTCAGATTGGTGTTTTCTTCTTTTCTTTGTATTTGATATTCCTTGGCACCAGTGGCCACAAGCCTTCTCTACAAGCCTTTGGTGTATATCAGTTTGATGAAGAAGATAAAAATGAGAAGCTTAAGAAGAATTCCTTTTGCAATTGGTGGTATTTTGGGCTCTACAGTGGCACTCTCTTAGTAGTTACAGTTGTTGCATACGTTGAGGATAACACAAGCTGGGGTTTTGGGTTTGGGATCCCCACAGTAGCCATGGTTGTAGTCACCATTGTGTTTTTGTATGGAACACCATTTTACAGACATAGGCTACCCACATAGAGTCCCATCACTCATATTGCTCAAGTTTTTGTTGCTGTTGTAGCAAATAGAAATCTCAGCACGCCTTCATATTTGAATTTGCTTTACAAGAATGGGGATCCAGAGTCCATAAAATCAGGCCAAAGGATGCTAATGCTATCTCATACATATAGTTTTTAGTAAGTTAGATATTTTTACAGTCAAATTTTTAAGCACATAAATTAATTGACATGGAAATTATGTTGAAAAGATGTGTTATCTCCCAAAATAAATTTATTTTGACAGTATGAAGAATTTTCTTTATGTAATGAAATATCTGAGGATGCATAACAAATTAAAGGTCTCTGTTTTTTATGTGGTTGAAAAATTTGAAAGTTTTAGCTTTCGGTGGCTTAGGCAAGGCTTGTAATAGCTCATTAGCCACCGAAAAGCTATGTTTCGACAGCTAACGGTTGAACGTGGGATAAAGGTAAACCACCGAAAGTGGCCCGAGCAAGTAGAATTAAATCAACACTTTCAGCGGCTTAGGCGAGATTTCAAATTACTCATTAGCCACCGAAAAGCTATGTTTCGGCAGCTAACGGTTGAACATGGGATAAAGGTAAACCACCGAAAGTGGCTCGAGCAAGTAGAATTAAATCAACACTTTCAGCGGCTTAGGCGAGATTTCAAATTACTCATTAGCCACTGAAAAGAGTTACTTTCGACAGCTTAGGGAGGAGACCAGAAAGGATGTTAACCACCGAAAGTAAGCAGCAAACGATATTAGTAAAGGTGGTTTCGGTGGCTTAGGCGAGACTCAGAACAGCTCATTAACCACCAAAAGGTGATGCTTTCGGCAGCTTATCAAATAATTCAATGCTGATTTTAACTGCCGAAAGCAGGAAGATAAGAATCGGGGAAAAAGTTCTTTCGATGGCTTAGGAGAAATATCAGACATTTCATTAGCCACCAGAAGGACGGGTTTTTGGCAGTTAAACGGGTTTTTCGGCAAGGCCACTATCCGCCGAAAGCAGGATTTCACTGCGAAGCTGGGATGATGATTTCAGTGGCTTAGGTGAAAGGGATAGCATTTCATTAGCGACTGAAAGCTATCTTTTCTGCAGTTTGTAAACAAATTCAGGAAGATTATTAACCACTGAAAAGACAAATTAGGGAAACAGTTATAAAATAGTCAAATCAAACCCCGTCAACAGGATGAATAATCAGTGGAGGGATTGGCAAACCACCAAAATGACTTGAGCCTACATAACCGCGCATGTAAATAAGTTAAAGAGGTCATTATAAAATTGGCAAAGGACTGATAGGATTGGAAACCCTTAGTTTTCTTCCACCTGTCCAAAAGAACAATAGAAATCCCACCGAGCACCTAGGCTGATGTGTGATATGATTGTTTGGGGAAGGATATCGAGAGGATAAACTGCTTCCATCACCTTATGATCTCAGCATCCATCATGACAGCACAAACCCTCATAATCAGTGCCAAATGACTCCAGCACATTTCACTTTCAAGCTTATCATTCCTCGCCACCAAGAAAACCACCTCTGAAGAAGCATCCTGCTAACACACTGTATACAGAACTGAGAATTATTTTGCAGGTACCAGGAGAGGCACTCATCAAGATGAAGAAGGGAGGACCTACTCTCAGGCAGGAGCTGGGAGATATCATTTATTTGGAATCACATCCTGTTGGCTGGATTTTATGAACTAGGCCAACTACGAAGAATCATCCCACACAAGGTGCCTAAAGCAGCCCCCGGTATGTTTGGTATGGCTAACATTCACGAGAAAAGGCCCCGCTGCCTCTAGGTTTTAAATCTCTGAAGGAAAGTTATCTAAACTTAAACCTAGAAAAGTGTATTTTAAACTACTTTATGCTATTGAATTCTAATTAATGCAACTAAACCTATTAAAACTAAATGTAAATAATAATCTATAAATTAAATTAAGCTACTAATAAAATTACATCTAATCTGCGAACTAAAAGAATTTTCTATTACTGAATGAAATTTAACTATTATGTCTACTTTATGTGTTGCTCTCTTAAGGAGAGTCTCATTTTTTGTTTTTTTTGAATATTTGAAGAAAGAAACTATTCATGAATATAAACAATTAACTAAGTGTATGACTTATTTTAGCAGCTGTAAAATTTAAACTAAGAATTTTAAGCTAAAGAAAAATATAAACGCAAATTAAAACTATTTTAAACTATCTCGGCCGAGAGCAAATCTTATCGTCTAAGTTGACAATCTGCTGACAATATAAATATTAGAGAGCAAATAATACAACTTTGAAAAATAATTTATCAAAGTCGAAGTTATAATAACTTTCTGATTCAATAATAATTTATGATAAAGGAGTAATAAAACAATAAATCATTTTATTATTCTAATAACATAAAAGCAAGAGAATAATCAACGTTTAGCATTTCTATATCTGAGTATAAAGATAATTAACTAATTATTTTAAAATATTTGTGAAAATACAAATATTTCAATCCATTAGTTAATGAATTGGTGATATCATACAGTCAGTCTTATCAAGAAAAATTAATAAGATGACATATCTAATATCTGTACCAGGCAGAGAAATGAACTAGCTATTCAAGTAATTCTTTCCCATAATACATACAGATTATATCACAGCATAATCGTACATAAATCAATTGAGAAAGTATAATATGAAATATATATTTATTATGTTTCAGAACTGTAACAAAATGATACCAGTTTTGAAATCGGCGTTTCGAAGACATCCAAGGAAGAGAAACTTCTTCAGAATACCAGCAAGTGTAATATTTATTTCAGTATAAGTTTTTCCCAGTCATACTCTCATCCACTAGCAGCAGCGTCTCCCCTTCTATTTGAAAACATCCCCATTTACAAAATAAAAATCAGAATATATAAAGACAGCTCTTCTATTCTGCGGAGACCCTCCCCCATTTCAGCAACGAATTGTTTCTGTTTAAATAGGCAAAGAGGGAACATAACGATCTCTAGAATCAACTCTCATAGCTAGATGCAACACACATATCTAGAAAACTCCAGCTCAAACAGGACCGAAAATCTACTAACTCCTTCATCATTTTCGAAAACAGTCCACGTAAAGGGGTAAAATACCCCATTTGGGAAGTGGGTTTTGAATAGAATCGTCTGATTCTTCACGGTTTGGTGGCAAATTGAGCCCTAAATTAGCCTTTTCCACTGATGCATGATCCATTAACTTCTTCCTTCTCGATCAATTCCTGAATCATTCTGGAAACAATCCTAGAATATCTCAAATTCTTCGCGACATGGTTGCACGATATAGCAGCAATGTTTACCCTTTGATATCACCAAGGCTTCGACATTAAATATCATTCCCTTTCTTCGTAGCTTTAACCATTTACTTCTCTGCATTCAATCCATTATTTTACATAGCATGGTTGCTTATTTACTTCATCTCCTTAGCTTTGAAACCTGCACACAAAATATAACAACAATAAAAATTGAGCAAATAAATATCAATCAAGAAGGGAGAATGATAATTCAAAAAGAAGAATGAGTGATCGATTTTTTTAGAATCGTAAAATAATAAAATAAATCTCCCTTTTGCAACCCTGGATGATAAAGACTGCATGCATTTCTCAGTTCCATCTTGATTATTTGTTACATGTTCATTAAATTGCATGTAACTAATATCAAATTAGTGGCACGATCTGCACGATTTTGTTCCTTAAAAATCTATGATTTTAGGCTCTTAATAATTATGGTGGTCCACATCTTGGTGATTTAGCTATCCTTATTTAATACCAATCTCTCTCCTTGGAGAGGTAATCTGACCTTTATTTCATTTGTATCCACATTATCCCTTTTCTTCATTGAAGTGTCATCTCCACTTTTCATTTTGCGATCACATGGCAAGGAAATCTAGTAATTTAGTGAGAATAAGCATTCAAAACTGCAATGAGTGTGGAATTTATCTCTCAAAATATGGTTGCACCAATTACTGCTATCTCATGACTACGTGGGTTGAGAATTCAATTGCATTGTGACAAGATATTCTCCCCTTGAACTGCTCATACATGTCATGTAAAATTTTATATAACTGTAGTAGTTTAACGCTGAAACTCGTGTTCATTGGATTTAGAATATAAATAATTATACTTTAGTGATCATATTTAGTGCACAAAATCCAATGCACAAATAATGTGAATATCAATTCTTAAATAAAATTTCCTCTGATCATTCAAAGGGTATTATAAAGTTTACAAATTTGAATGAGTGGAAAAACAATTCAAAATTTTGTCCTCATACATAACTATTAATCCAAGTTCAACTATTATTCCAAAGCTTTATTTTATAAAATAATTTAAAAAGAATTATAACGACCATATAAAGTATATGAATATTTCAAAAATAGAAATTTCATGCCCTTTTAAAAACATATTTAGTCACTACATAAACTTTCTCAATTGCAATGAATTTAACAAATATTAAAATTTATGAAAAATAATTGAATTCATCTACAACTAAGAAAATATTAATGAAAACCAAAAGTCTTTGGAAAAATATATTTGACTTAAATTGAAAAGTATAATCTTGTGTTCAAACTTTGATATGCTTTTCTTTAGGACATAGATGAATTAAAAGCCCTAATTAAAAAACTTTAAATTTTTCCTGAAAATTACAAAAAAAAATGTGAAAAAGGGCAAAATTTTCGTAAGAGTTTTAAGGCTTTGCAAAATAAGAGACAAAGGATCACTTCCATTCTTTAATATAAATTATTGATCAAAATTTTAAAATTGAGCTTTGATTTAATCAATCATGATTTGCCAAAGTACTCATAAATGAAAAGACTAAAAATTAGCGAGACTATCGAATACGAAGACATATGTTGATCAGATAAAACCAAGACATGAAATTATCGCAAATAAGCTCATATCAGGATGTGAAAGCATTGATGAGAAATCACAAAGCCAATAGATGCAAATGATAAAGATATGAAAATCACTAAATCTTTATGCCATGAACACCAAGCCAGAGAAAAAGCAACACAAGGAGTAAAAGATGAAAGAAGAAAGCAATCAAATAACCTGACAAAGTAGGCAAGATAAGATGAAAGAAAATAAAAACTAATTATTTACAAAAATTTGAATGGGGCCTTTTGATTTTTACCAAAATCAAAGGGAGTTATTGGGGTGCCAACAAATGGCGACATACTGGGAGAACCTGTTATCTCTGTATGTTTACTTGAAGATTAAAGATATAGAAAAACAAAATCAAGATTTTCTCGAAATATCAAACTTCACACCACATGACTTTATCCTTTCACTAGCCTATATAGTAAAGTTTGAACTTTAATACTGTCACAATCAAATGAATTATAACAACTATTATTCAAAGACTTTGTAAAGATGAATGACTTTGAAATATATGCATAGCAAATAAACCTTATCAAGAATGCTTTCTCAATAGTGAAGTATAATCAAATAACACCAGCATAAAGATATGACCTCCATACCTTAAGAAGATATCTAGATAAGTTCCCCATCCATTAGATATAAATAACTGAAAGATAAAATTTGTTTTCTCTTCTTTTTGTTTTCTTCTTCTTCCTTTTTTTTTAATTTTAATATATTAATTATATATTTTATTCAAGACTATTATCCTGTCCTGGTAACCATATATTGATAGCATCAATCACGAAAACTGCCAAAGGTAAACAAGTCGGCTCGTGATGAGACCTCATGTCCCTTAATATTATGACCAAGAGCCATCACCCTGGTGATCAGAAATGATGTTATCCCTGACAAGGCTGATGATCATGATTAGGTCGGCTCGTGATGAGACCTCCTATTCTTCAATCAAAGTTTTTAAATTATATTTATAATATTTGTCTAGTGGATGGGAAACAAATCCAGATAATACTCCTATAATAACATGAAAGGCCTAAAGATGGCTAATGTCATTGATTCATAAGGATTCTGAGAGAAAAATTTCTTGACATGTTAACTTGCTTAGCTAATGATATCATTCTCAAAATAAAGTCCAAGAATAATAACTGTGAGTTCAACTGACTGATTAGCTAAGTTCATAAGAAATATTTCAAGGCTAGGAGTGATTCAGTCATATTAAGAACATTTGATATGGCAAGAAACTCCTTACAATGGTTTCCCTTAAAGATACCAGGTTAATTAGTAGAGAAACATATGAACACCCAGCAGTATCTCATCACAGTATTATTTAACTACAATGCTCCCTTACTAAAAACAAAGAAGAAAATCAGAAATGTTAGAATATTAAAATCACTAAAAATTAATCAACTAAACAAAATTAATTGAACCTAAGCATCCAAAAATTTATATACAAAATAGGACCTGATCAAATTCAAAATTCATGAAAAGGTATGTATTAAAATCCAAAAGAAAGATTTATCGAAACTTTAACTGACAGTCGAAGAAGATAAATAAATTCAAAAATCAAAATTCAAGATATGATCACTTTCTATGAGACGAGCTATACAAAATAATGTAAAAATCATGAAATGATGATATGCATACAAAAGGACGATCAATCTCCCAATATGATATGATAATACAAATGATTGAATTCTTAATAAAAAGGTCAAATGAAAGATAGAAAAAGGAAGATAGTGATATAATATGCATATAAGAAAAAGATATGATAAAATATACAAAATTTTATTAAGTTCATCATAATGTTGAATTTTGAGACTTATTATTGCCAAAATGTTTCAATTGTAAAATTTCTTCTTTTCTTGAGGTTGTGATCAAATTCAAACGGATAAGTTCGAATAAACGAGATCCTTTATTCAATATTATTTACAAGAAGAAAACAAAAATGAAGCAAATTATAAACGGTGCAGTTTATGATTATAATTTAAATATGAGTGAGCTATGTTCGTAAAGTTTGTAAGGAAACATTATGAACATCATCTTCAAATTTTCTTTCTTTAAAACTTCAAATCATCATTTATAAGTAATTTGTAATTAAGTTTTAATAGTTGAAAAATAAGGCTTACAATGAGATGATTAAAACCGTAAGCAAGACATGTATTTTATGAGTAATAGCTCATATTTATGTTGAAATCGATATGTCGCTTAATAACTACATCTTAATAAAAAGAAAAACAACCTACTTGTGATAAAAGAAAACAAATTAACGAAACTAAATCTAAAGCTAGATATGTATATATGCACAAAGGGAATACAATAAAAATTAAGTGAAATCATATAGCCAATGTAACCAAACATGTAAATTAAAACTAACAAACATATGTACATCGAAAATAAAAAACAAAAATAAAAATAAATATGGAAATCAAAATCAAAATTATCTACAACTATTTCTAACAAGCGCAAGATCAGAAAATTATTATTTACAAGGAATCTTGTATGAAATGAATTTTCTAACCAGGATTCTATTGGATCACGATATATATAATGATCAATATTTATAGGTAGAGGTAAATTTACAGTGAAGAGATAATCATCTCTAGAATTATTTCTCACTACAATCTCTTCTCCGGATGTGAAAGATGGATAAGGTATAAAACCAAGACATTTACATGAAGAGTTTTGATTTTTTGAAATTTGATTTACAAAAGGTGAATTAAAAATTTGTTCTGATCCTTTTAATGTATGACGTGCAATCTTTTCCTTATGAATATTCTCTTGTAAACAAATACATCTTTCATAAAGATCATCAAATTGAGATACGATTTCGGTTAATTCATCATCAAGAGTACCTGTTACATCTTCAACATTGAAAGGAAATAAACATTCAGGCAAAATTTGTTCTGTATAAAATTCTTGTGAGAAGATTGTATATTTATAGAAATCTTCTAAATCAGGAGAGAAATCATTTCCCAAAAATATCCCCTCACCATCTTCTAAACATTGTTTAATGGTGAGAAGATTATCGTTATTAAGTTTGTGTTCTTTTAAGTTAAGGGATTTTGATTCTACACAAACTTGAGTTTCAGGATTGTGAAATACTTCAGTTCGATTTTCAAAATTATTACCCAATGTCTCAACAGGAGGTGAGTATATATATTTATTTAGTAATTTATTACTCACACAATCATATAAAACAGAAGTTTGGTTTGAATTCGAAGAGTTAGATTGAGGACAACTCCAAAATTGGTTTGATATATTATGATCAAATTTACAATTGAAGTTAGAGCTATCTCTCTCCTAAATGTTGAACTTTCAATATCAACTTCAGACTTGTAATTAAGATTAGGAAAACTTTGATGATTTAGGGGACCATATTTTAAACAAGTTCCAACTCTAGTAAAAGATGAATCACGACATGGATTAAGTTCAATATTATCTAGAGTAGGAAGATTAGTTTGTAAATCAATTTCAGATTTTTTACAAGGTTGATCAAAATGATTAAAGAATGTCTGAATTTTATCTAATAAATCAAAAGATCTTGAATTATTATCAACTTCAGGGGTTTGAGATGTGGATTCAAAACAATGAGAATTTGTGGTAGGGTATTCCTTATATTCAATTTCAGGTGGAAGATAATTATAATCAAGATTTTGGAATGAATTTACAACTAGATTTTGGTTTTCTTGTGATCCTATTGATGTTATACACATAGCTGCAATGTTTTCTTCATTATGCATAATTGATTTATTTTTATTATTATGCAAAGACATAATTTCATGATGTAAAATCTTAATTTGATCTTTCAACTTATAAATCTTAGATTCATAATCTTCTTCATCATTATTTTCATCATCATTATCACCGGAAAAAGAAGAAAATGGATCTAAAGAATACCTCTTCAAATCTTTCTCTAAAGCTTGTGCATGGTCACATGCTTCATCAAAATCAATTATATGCTTTTGTGCAACAAACATAGCTATGGATTTGGGTAAGGAACGTACATACCACTCATAAAGAATGTCACCTAAAGGTTTATGATTGTCTTTGAGTCGATGATAAACCTGTCGAAAGCGTGTGGTGAAATCACGTATGGATTCACCTTCTTTCCCCTGTATTTCATCCAACTCAATATATATATCAGTCGCATTATAATTATCATAAGCACTTTGAAAAATTCTTTTAAAGTCAGACCAACCATGAATAGTGTCAATAGGAAGAACAAAATACCATTCCGATACCTTACCTTCAAATGTGAAAGGGAAAACTCTGCATAGAACATCTGCATATGTAATATCAAGCAAACGTAATATAGACTCATATCTTCTAACATGTTCAATAGCTATTATATTCCCTTCACCATTACACTCTGGCAAGAATTTAACTGCCTTTCTAGGGAGCTCATGCAATTGTCCAAGTAGACTCAATGCCGTGTTGGACTCCCATGCAAGAATTTGGGAATGAGACATAATTAATAAAACATAATAAAATTGACTCAAGTAGGCTAGCTTGCCGACTAACCTTCCCTATGATGCATGCATGACAGCATAGAAGAATAATATATAAAATACTGAAATATAAGAGCTGGAGGATAAATGGTTAATGAATAATAAAAAATAAAAATAAAAAGATTAAAACAAAAACCATTTGTTTTACCTCATGGCCCTCCTTCTAGTGCCATTTGTTGGCTGGGCCAACTATGGAGAATCAGCCCACACAAGGTGCTTAAAGTAGCCCCCGGTATGTTTGGTATGGCTAACAATCACACGAAAAGGCCCCGCTGCCTCTAGGTTTTAACTCTCTCAAGGAAAGTTATCTAAACTTAAACCTAGAAAAGTGTATTTTGAACTACTTTATGCTATTGAATTCTAATTAATGCAACTAAACCTATTAAAAATAAATGTAAATAATAATCTATAAATTAATTTAAGCTACTAATAAAATTACATCTAATCTATGAACTAAAAGAATTTTCTATTACTGAATGAAATTTAACTATTATGTCTACTTTATATGTTGCTCTCTTAAGGAGAAGTCTCATTTTTTGTTTTGTTTGAATCTTTGAAGAAAGAAACTATTCATGAATATAAACAATTAACTAAGTGTATGACCTATTTTAGCAGCTGCAAAATTTAAACTAAGAAGTTTAAGCTAAAGAAAAATATAAACGCAAATTAAAACTATTTTAAACTATCTCGATCGAGAGCAAATCTTATCATCTAAGTTGACAATATGCTGACAATATAAATATCAGAGAGCAAATAATACAACTCTGAAAAATAATTTATCAAAGTCGAAGTTATAATAACTTTCTGATTCAATAACATTTTATGATAAAGGAGTAATAAAACAATAAATCATTTTATTATTCTAATAACATAAAAGCCAGAGAATAGTCAACGTTTAGCATTTCTATATCTGAGTATAAATATAATTAACTAATTATTTTAAAATATTTGTGAAAATACAAATATTTCAATCCATTAGTTAATGAATTGATGATATCATACAATCAGTCTTATCAAGAAAATTAATAAGATGACATATCTAATATCTGTACCAGACAAAGAAATGAACTAGTGATTCAAGTAATTCTTTCCCATAATACATACAGATTATATCACAGCATAATCATACATAAATCAATTGAGAAAGTCTAATATGAAATATATATTTATTATGTTTTAGAACTGTAACAAAATTATACCAGTTTTGAAATTAGCATTTCGAAAACATCCAAGGAAGAGAAACTTCTTCAGAATACCAACAAGTGTAATATTTATTTCAGTATAAGTTTTTCCCAGTCATACTCTCATCCACTAGTAGCAGCGTCTCCCATTCTATTTGCAAACATCCCCATTTACAAAATAAAAATTAGAATATATAAAGGCACAGCTCTTCTATTCTGCGAAGACCCTCCCCCCTTTTAGCAATGAATTGTTTCTATTTAAATAGGCAAAGAGGGAACATAAAAATCTCCAGAATTATCTCTCACAGCTGGACGCAACAGATATATCTGGAAAACTCTAGCTCGAACAGGCCCAAAAATTTACTAACTCCTTCATCATTTTCGAACACAACCCACAATTAGGGGTAAAATATCCCATTTGGGAAGTGGGTTTTGAACAGAATAATTTGATTCTTCATGGTTCGGTGGCAAATTGAGCCTGAAATTAGCCTTTTCCACTGATGCATGATCCATTAACTTCTTCCTTCTCGATCAATTCCTAAATCATTCTGGAAACAATCCTGGAATATCTCAAATTCTTGGCGACGTGGTTGCACGATATAGCAGCAATGTTTACCCTTTGATATCACCAAGGCTTGGACATTAAATATCATTCCCTTTCTTTTCATCCTTAACCATTTACTTCTCCGCATTCAATCTATTATTTTACATAGCATGGTTGCTTATTTACTTGATCGCCTTAGCTTTGAAACCTACACACAAAATATAACAACAATAAAAATTGAGAAAATAAATACCAATCAAGAAGGGAGAATGATAATTCAAAAAGAAGAATGAGTGATTGAATTTTTTAGAATCGTAAAATAATAAAAGAAATCTCCCTTTTGAATCTTTTTTCATAGAATGTTATGATAACGTTGCAACCCCGGACGATAAACACTGCATGGATTTCTCAGTTCCATCTTGATTATTTGTTACATGTTCATTAAATTGCATGTAACTAATATCAAATTAGCGGCACGATCTGCACAATTTTGTTCCTTAAAAATCTATGATTTTAGGCTCTTAATAATTATGGTGGTCCACATCTCGGTGATTTAGCTATTCTTATTTAATACCAATCTCTCTCCTTGGCGAGGTAATCTGACCTTTATTTAATTTGTATCCACGTTATCCCTTTTCTTCATTGAAGTGTCATCTCCACCTTTTATTTTGCGATCACATGGCAAGGAAATCTAGTAATTTGGTGAGAAGAAGCGTTCAAAACTACCATGAGCGTGGCATTTATCTCTCAAAATCTGGTTGCACCAATTACTGCTATCTCATGACTACGTGGGTCGAGAATTCAATGGCATTGTGACAAGATATTCTCCCCTTGATCTGCTCATATATGGCATGTAAAATTTTATATAACTGCGGCAGTTTAACGTTGAAACTCATGTTCATTGGATTTAGAATATAAATAATTATACTTTAGTGATCATCTTTAGTGCACAAAATCCAATGCACAAGAAATGTGAATATCAATTCTTAAATAAAATTTCCTTTGATCATTCAAAGGGTATTATAAAGTTTACAAATTTGAATGAGTGGAAAAACAATTCAAAATATCATCCTCATGCATAACTATTAAGCCAAGTTCATATATTATTCCAAAGCTTTATTTTATAAAATAATTTAAAAAGAATTGTAACGACCATATAAAGTATATGAATATTTCAAAAATAGAAATGTCATGCCCTTTTAAAAACATATTTAGTCACTACATAAACTTTCTCAATTGCAATGAATTTAACAAATATTAAAATTTATGAAAAATAATTGAATTCATCTACAACTAAGAAAATATTAATGAAAACCAAAAGTCTTTGGAAAAATATATTTGGCTTAAATTGAAAAGTATAATCTTGTGTTCAAACTTTGATATGATTTTCTTTAGGACATAGATGAATTAAAAGCCCTAATTAAAAAACTTTAAATTTTTCCCGAAAATTACAAAAAAATATGTGAAAAAGGGCAAAATTTTCGTAAGAGTTTTAAGGCTTTGCAAAATTAGAGACAAAGGATCACTTCCATTCTTTAATATGAATTATTGATCAAAATTGTAAAATTGAGCTCTGAGTTAATCAATCATGATTTGCCAAAGTACTCATAAATGAAAAGACTGAAAATTGGCGAGACTATCGAATACGAAGACATATGTTGATTAGATAAAACCAAGACATGAAATTATCTTAAATAAGCTCATATTAGGATGTGAAAGCATTGATGAGAAATCACAAAGCCAATAGATGCAAATGATAAAGATATGAAAATCACCAAATCTTTATGCCATGAACACCAAGCTAGAGAAAAAGCAACACAAGGAGTAAAAGATCAAAGAAGAAAGCCATCAAATAACCTAACAAAGCAGGCAATATAAGATGAAAGAAAATCAAAACTAATTATTTACAAAAATTTGAAAGGGGGCCCTTTGATTTTTACCAAAACCAAAGGGAGTTGTTGGGGTGCCAACACATCCAGAGGTTTGTAAACTCTTCGAATAGGTTTTCTGCCACAAGTTTTGTGAAAAGATACAAGGCTCCCATCAGTAGGTAGCTAAGGAATTCACCCTCTCATTTGATGGTTCAAAGGAAGTTATAGTCAAGGAAGAATTTCACATTGATGAAACCCTAATCACTAAAGTAACTGAACTCCCTTACACTGGAGAAAAATGGTTCAAGACCACCTTACCCAAAGATGTAGAATTCAGGTATTACCTAAATCCTGAACATAGAGGAATAGTGTGGAAGAAGAGTGTGCCATCATCCTGGTTGGAAGAGAGGTGGCAACAACTGCCGAAGGCCATTGTGGCTTACCTAACATGTGAAGGAAGATATAATAGATCCATGATATACCATTTCAATATAATGAACCACTTCACAAGTAAAAGCCCACTCAACTTTCCCTTTTACTTACACAGAAGTTTGGGAAAGATGGCACACCAAGTGAAATCTCATCAAACCAATATTGCTGGCAGATTATCTCACCATGGGCTTATCTAGATGTTGATCCAGGAGTTGCTGAAAAGAAGGAACATGGCATGGCCTTATTTTCCATTTTGGAATGGATTTGAGACGGGCCTTTAGCCAAAAGAGAAAGGGAAGTCTCCTGCCAAGATGTCCAGCACACCAAGGAGTGGGAGAAGAAGGAGGAGGGACATATCCCCAGCAACAGCAGCAAAATAACCTCCCTCTTCTTCCAAGGCCAAGAAGGTAAAAAGGAACTTGGACTTCAGTGAGAAGGGCCAGGAGGCTGAAACACACAAGGAGAATATTCTAAATCTACCCTACTCAGACTCTGAAGAGGAGCAAGAAGAAGGTGCAGACCTAGCTATGCAAATTGTACCAATGGTTGAAGCAATACCCTCCCCCACACCAAAGGAGAAAGAAGAACCAATAGAGAGGGCTTCCTCTAGTAAGCCTAAAACTCAAAAGATCAATCAATTACTAAGGCAAATTTATAAGATGGAGATTTTGGAAAGGGAAATAAAGAAGAATAATGCTGCATTGACCAGCAGAAACAAGCTGCTACATAAGTCTTACCTGGAGCAGAGAGAAATATATATTTTCTTAAAGAGGCTGAATACAAGGTACCTAAAGGACAATACTAGATTGTACAAGATGATTAGACTCCAAATACTACAACTGAAGGAAGCTAAGGAAAACCCTAGCAGCCACCCCACCTTGGAAACCCTAGTTGAGGCTGCAGTTAACCTTCTGCCTCCAGAAACCAGCCAGGCTGCTATTAACCCTCATAGCACAGAGCATGCTGAAGAAGAAAGCTAAGCAGACAGCCATAAAAGAACATTTTTGGGAAAACCCTAATAAATTTTGAAAATAGGGCTTTCAGTGGCTTAGGCGAACACTGGGCAATTCATTAGCCACCAAAAGCGCCACTTTTGGCAGCTAACAGTTTCGATGGTCAGGCCTCTTAACCACCGAAAGCAAACAGAGGCTTAAAATCAAATTTTGGTTTATAGGACCGGTTTTAGGCGAATATAGATGGATCAGGGACATAGTCTGAAGATGAAGGGCGTAGAGGAAAGCATCAGAAAAAGGTATGTGTCAGTTTTACTATGACATAATAGCACAAAAGGCCACCAACACCTAGTTGCAAGAGAAAATAGTGGCTTAACCAGCAAAAGCGTAGTAGCAGTAATTGTCAGCAGTTACCTCAGTTATCTGAAGGTTCACACAATGAACTAATTCTTCAGTTAGTTAAACAAGTAGTTAATTAGGGATTTTTAACCTAATTTGCAAAAAACTATTATTTTGCTTATTTTTGTAAAAGACAGATCCAAGTTTTTAGGATCTGTATATTTTGTAAAGGCTATAAATCCTAAGACTTATTTTATGAAAAAGATTCAACTTCAGAGATTTATAGACCTATATTATTGTCAGCTTCTCATTTTGCTCATGATTAAATATAAGTTGTTTTTTATCATTTTTTCAACTTCCATATCTGTCTTTACTGTGCTTATGCTTGAATGCGTATTCAGGTTAAATTTAAGTTGATTAATGACTGATAGCTGTCATCCTATTGGCATGTTAATGTGATTTGAATTATAAGTACCATCCTTATCATGATTTAGCCATTTAATATGCATCTGTTTTGTGTGTAAATATGCCAGTTTGATGAGTTCTCCATCCCTGCACCTTATTGTCAACTTTTGAACAGTGGTAACTAAAATCCTTGTAACTGAGTGAGCTTCATGCATGTCTTGAGAGTGGAAGGTCATATAGGTCACCTGACTTGATCCATATTAGAAAACCCAAAAAACATTGTAAGTTACCAGGCATCCTTGAGCTACAACCTAGAGGAGTTTCCTAGAGTGATAACAAGATGAACATTGAATCCATTGATTGTGTAGAGAAGAAATTCCTCGAGCAGTTGAATGTTCCCATCGAGGAGGAGGTTGTAGTTGGCCATCCAGAGGGTCTCTCATGTACGGAGATAGCTAACGGAGTAATCTATCTACTTGACAGCTCAAGTGGACCCCGATGCAAATCGTCGGGTAGATAACTTACTCCATAATCAGCTCATTGGCACCAAATAACCTGTCCAAACAGACCGGTTGGTCCCAAATATTTTGCATTGGCAGGAGGCAAGGAGGGTTTAGTAGCATATGAGAGGAAAGTAGTGTGAACACTGCCAATTGTTGGAGAAATTTTAGCATATGAAGATTATAATGAAGGATAAACACTACTTGTTCGAAGGTACAGGAACAAACCCTCTTTAACTTTACACCATACATTTTTTACAATTTACTTGTCATTTTTTCTCTTTGATGTAATGTGAGCCAGGTAGACGAACCCTAAGTATGTATCTTAGCCGAGTAATCAAAGTGAGTAGACCAACCAAGCCCGAGTGAGTATCAAAGCCAAGTATCCAGGCCAATGATCCAAACTAGTGAGATTACTAGTATCCAAGGAGCCCATGGAATCCAATATCGGTATCTATGTCAAGTCAATTATCCAAGCCAAGCTGAACATCTAAGGATAAAAGAGGAGTATCCTGGTTGAGTAGTTGCAAACAAAGTCCAACCAATTTCCCAACCATGCGGTCCAACCCAAGTAATGATAGAATTTGTTCCCATACTGTGTGCCATAGCACCGTAGCGTGATGTAAATATGTGGGTTGTTTTATGTGACTACCTTGTTACACGAGTCAAAAGTGAATTTGGACTATAGTATCTATCTATTTTCCACAGTGATTTTTTTTAGTGAAAACAACTATACATAGTTTGAATTTAATTTTGAAGCTGCTAGAATTTAGTTTTGAATTATGAAGCTATTCGAATTTAGTTTTGAAGTTGCTCGAAGGTACATGAACAAACCCTCTTTAACTTTACGCCATACATTTTTTACAAGTTATTTTGCATTTTTTCCTCTTTGATGTAATGTGAGTGATTTTTTCTACCCCAGCATGCACTCAGGTAGATAACAACACCCGAGAGAAGCATTTTATTTAAACAGCCCTTTATCCTATTTATTTTCTAGAGAGAGCTTCCTTCCGAGCAAGGAAATAATAATTTTAGGGGGGGCAAGGCACAACACTATAGAAGGAAGTTTGTTGCTGGAACACTCATTATAGGAACATTAGCCTTTGTTGATACACTTTATTATGGGAAGCAAATTCTAGATCCTGTTGGGTGAAAAACCTGATCCTAGGTTCAAAACCCTAATGAGCGATGTTTTTTAATGAAAACAACTATACACAGTTCAAATTTAGTTTTGAAGCTGCTCTAGTTATTAGATCATGGGATTTTCAAACTGATGGTTATAGGTCACAAGTTCAATACCCTTGCCTCATAATTTTGTATATGGCCCTGTATTTTTATCTTTGAAATGAAAAATAACGCTATATTTGAGCCCTTTAGAGAAAGTCCAAGTAAATTTTCAGCCTTGAGAAGGGAATCGGGTAAAAAGCGTTCTAGATTTCATTGTTTGATGCATTTCCAAGACTCTTTAGGCTCACCGGTGTAAAAATGGATTTTTTCCAGCTTGATAAGATTTCATATTTTTAGAGGTTGTCCACAGGGTTTTGGTTAGTTGGAAAAGGGTGCTTCTTACCTAAGTAGAGGTTCAAATCCTTAGATACATGTTTTGAAATTTGTCCCTCGTAGACTATTTCCCCATTAATACGAAGGGATTTTCTTAGAGTGTGACTATATTCCATTGTAATACTTCACAATGTTTCTCCAGTTGAATGGATCTTTCAAGAGTGTGATTACATTCTGTTGTAATAATCTCATAATGATAAATGGCACATTTACTCAATATAAACTCTTGTCGAGACTCAAAATAAAGTATTTATAGGAACCTATTGTTTGAGTGACTTTACTGGTGGTTGAATAACTTAATAAATATTAAATAGATTCCTGAATATATTGGATGACATACATAACCAGTTAATGAAATCTATTTGGCCCTGATGTATTGAAATTACATATTATCACAACAACAATGAATTCCTTGTTCCTCTTATAAGGCATGATAGTAGAAAATTGCATTTGTCAAGG
Organism: Pseudotsuga menziesii; assembly: GCA_001517045.1. NCBI lineage: Eukaryota > Viridiplantae > Streptophyta > Pinopsida > Pinales > Pinaceae > Pseudotsuga > Pseudotsuga menziesii. Next base: position 147,895 of record LPNX010852855.1, on the reverse strand, counting down.
TCATCTAGATGCCTACTAAGGTGATAATATTTCATTCATCTAGTCACTAGGTGTAGAATTCATGATCTACTGAGTTATACAGATTCTGCAATTTTACTCTATAGGCAGTTCTATAACTGCCCTTCTACTTACACATAGTTGACCTAAAAATCATATTGTTTGTTCATTACAAGAAAGTTACGTATTATTTTGTTTGTTAAGTGATTGATTTGATTCAACGTTCAAGATTTTTTTCCATCTAGATTTGCTTTGGATAAATGAAGAAAAGGATCTAGAGCTTAATGAGCTGATGGCTCTGGCAGTATTTAGAAAGCAGGTGATTTTTTTTTCATCGCTTGAAGAGGCATATTTGCACTTAAAAATGGTTAATCTACATTCTTTCCATGTCTAAGAAACATTAGTTGTTCATTAGAAGAAAGTTTTTTCTATCTTTTTTTGTCAAGTGTTTTATTTGATTGAATGCTTCAGTCTCAAGATTTTCTTACACCTAGATTTGTTTTGGGAAAATGAAAAAGGGACATAGGGCCCAAGGGTTCAATGAGGGTACTAAGCTAAGTCACCTGAAATGGGGACACGGGACAAGAAGGACACGAAAATACGAGAGTCCGAAATGGACAGGGTGACCCCTAGAATCAAAACACGTAGGACACGTTTTATATACATATACATACATACATAC
>LPNX010852855.1:103863-145975 GCA_001517045.1 Pseudotsuga menziesii | reverse complement strand
TATATATATAATATATTAAAATTTAAAAATATAGACATATAGATCCAAAAAAAATTAGAAACTAGAACATTTACAAATATTCAATAGAAATTAGAATAAAAACACATTAATGATTACACATTTATCATTCACAAATCACAATGAGAGTCAAGACACATAGATGCATGTTGGAAACATATTTCTCATTAAGTCATCAAAATCAAAATGTATACATATATGTCGGTACTTGGAATGCCACTGGGCACTAGAAAATTCCAAATAGACTAATAGTAAATACAAAAAGAGGTGGATTAAGATGGGAGAATTCCATATGTCAGTAGTCCTCCTCCATTCCTGAATCAACATACTCATTACTGCCACTACCCCGATCCTCATCCTCCTCCCCCTCCTCCTCCTCTCTACCCATCTGACGATTTGCATCTGCTGCTATGGAGGATGACCCCTCTATGATCACTATCATCAAAAGTGATTGGCTCTAGCACTAGATCATTAAGATCCATGTTCACTAATGCCAACTCAGTACTGTTGTCCAAATCCATATCATCAGGAAAGACATCCCACATCTTTGTCTTTCCCTTCACCCACTTCTCCCTCTTCCTATAAATAAGACGAAAGTTGGAGTGCACATACACCATCGACTCTGCCCTGTACTACTCAAGCTTGCTCTTCTTCACATTGTACAAGTTCCCATATGTGCTCCAATTCCTCTCACAACAAGATGATGATGTAACTTGAGAGATGACCCTCAAGGATAACTTCTGTAGAATAGGGGATGTTGCCCCATGTGTTTCCCACCAAGCATAGAGTTTCTTACCCCCCCATCTCTAAGCACATCATAGCCTCCAAATATCTCAGTTCCAGTGGAAAAATCTACAAATCCCTCCTTCGCCTACTCAAGCATGTCGCTATCCTGAAATAGCTGTATAAGTGCTATCTTCCTCCCATGTGCAATCTCTGCATCCATGTGAGGAGGGACTCTGTGTGAGGCCCCTAATCCACCAGTGAGACACTCCTGAGTGTAGAACTTGGGGTTCAAGCAGTGCGCCAAGCAATGCAAAGGTGTGCAATTCTTATCCCACCTGGAGATAAGAATATCACGAATAATGGTCCATAAGTTCTTTGCCGATGTCCCATACTCGGGACACTCATTCTCCATGACAATGGACCTCATGGACTCAATCATGGAATCCCACCCCTCATAAACCTCTACTAGGATGGGTTGGTCCATGTCTGTGAACCGAAACAAAGAAATGATTGTCTCCATGATATTAATGCTAAGATCTACCGTGTCCCACCAACCATCATCTAACATCATGTCCTTCACCTTTTGTGAAGTATCCTGGTCCATCTTTCTCCAAAAATCCCAAAAGTCTAAAATCACCATGGACCCAAGAGCGGTTTTGACCTCCCTCAACCTCTTGAGCATGATGAATGAGGAATCAAACCAAGTATCTACAGTCTTCAGCTATGAAAGTTGTGTGTACTATTTGTAGATGGTGAGGGAATTTATGTGGTTTTGTATGAAGTTACAGATATGGCGTGCATCCTCAATATGGTTTCCAATCCATGTCACATCCAAAGCAATGGATTTCAGTTCTAAATTCAAGGAATGGATAATGAAAGGTGTCTAAAAAACCTGTAAGAGCAATAAAAGCATGTATCAATGACTCTACAACACTAACATCGAAATGACCAAATTCAAACAATGAGAAAATTAGAAATGAAAGGTTTCCAAAATGAACATACCTGTGTATATTTAGCTTCCACAATCATGCCAGCAGCCTTGCAAACAGGTGCATTTTCCATGATGATTTGTACACACAAATCAACACCTACTTCTTCAATGGTTTTGATGAATAAATCACCCATAAATTTTGCATCCTTGTATTTACCAAGAGCATCCACCGCTTTCAAGAACAACGGTCCATTTTAGGAAGATACCATGAAATTGATGAGTGGATGGCGTGCGGGATCCGTCCATCCATCAGAAACAATACTCACACTGCATGAGGGCCATGTTTTTCTAATTAGCTCAAGGATTTTATCTACCTCCTTCTTTGCTTTAACCAACAATGTGGTTCTAAGCTTCTCTGAACCAGGAGGCACATAACCACTTGGAGCTCGTTCCAAGATAGTTCGAACCGTCTCAAAATACAATGGTGACCATGCAACATTGAATGAGATGAAGTTGAGGTAGAAGAAAAATGCAATGTTAAGGTCTACCTCTTCTCGTGCCTCTTGTTGGAAAATCCTATCCATTGGACCACATGTATATTGCCTCTTTCTTGTTTGATAAGTATCCCAACGCCCATGAATGCTAGGCGAAAATGGATTCTTGGTGCTAGAGGACTTCCTCAAAAATGGAAGAGGATCATCCTCTTTTTTCTTTCTTGCTACTACCACCTTCCCTAAGCCAACATGATCCTCTCTTTCCATATCCCTCCTTTGGTTAACACTCACTGCTTTGCATGAAGAAATCCCACAAGAAGGAACGACCAACAAATGTCCCTTAACCTAGAAATATGTGCTCATGAAATCATTCTTGCAAAAATTGCATCTCCAAGACACATTGCCTCCCCCACCAAGCTTTGCCCCGGGCCCATCCTTCCTTGTCACATACTTCCACAAAGGGTATTTTTTTTCTTGGGATTGTTGTCTTGCTAAAACAAGGTTAAATGGAGCCATAGAATGAGCTCCACTAGCAGCCAATGGAGCACTTGACGGAGGATGAGAACCACTTGTGCTTGGTGGAATAAGAGCTAGTGGAGGCCCTAGATGGTGCATTTCTCCCTTTCCTTTTCCCCCTACCTCCTTCCCTAGCTTATTGAGACATTCCTTTTCTTGTGTGATGGTTGAGCTTGAAATCCTCTCCACAAATCCACCGGAATGCACTTGGAATCGCTTGGAAACAATGGATAACCATCAAATCTCCTTCAAAACTCCTTCATCTACACATACAACTCACCCTCAACCAATTGCTTCCTTACAAATGACAAAAAGAAAGCCAAAAATTTGTTTTAAAGCAAACCTGGATGCCTTTTTTCGTGCTTTACATGTCCTGTTTTCGGGATTCATGTCCGACAGTCGAGACATGCTCTCATTTTGCGTCGGATTCATTTTTGCAACATGGCCTGAAAATGGATTCGACCAAAATTTGAATTGGACACGAATTCAGATCGAATCATGTCCAATTCAATCCCCATGGGACATGAGGGTCCTCCAGGATGAATCCGGTTTCTTAGGTACTAAGTTGATGGATCTAGCGGTAATTTGAAGGGTGGTGATTCTCTTTTTCATGACTTAAAGTGACATATCTGGAGATAAAAATGGTAGCCCGTGTCTTTCCTTGGATAAAAGACTATTTGAGGCATTCTTGATGGCAAATACATACCTATACTTTCCATATATGCACAAAACTACAAGAATAAAGGCTTTGTTGCTACTATAGGGTAATTAAATGAGTCCAATGTCTCCATAACTTCATCAACATATACTAAAAATGGATTGAATGGGGTTTGCATAGATGGTTTATATGGTTTGGAGACCGATACCTTCAATTAAGTATGGATGAGGGTCCAACAACAATCACAAAAATTAACAAGATTACTACTCTCTGTATACCACATGTGGGATCACTTCCATTCACCGAGTCATCTGGGTAACAAGCTGCGATGCAGCATGACATGTAGGTGACTTGGTTACTGTTAAAAATTTGAGTACATGGTAAACATATTAGCACTCAAAAACTGAAACCCTAACAACTAGGAAAATGAAAAGCTTAAACTCTGATTGAAGCAGTAGAATCTGAATACTAGATATGCATACATTGACAAACTGAAAACACTAACAAGAACTACAAATATGAACTCGTTCAATTACATTTGCTTCTATTAACTCAGAAAACAAAAGCTCACATAGCATATCTCTTGCCAAAACTCTTAAGAAATAAAAAACTAATCTGTGTTATCCCTCCTTTATAGAATATGAGAGAGAGCTTAGGGCTAATGATAGACAACCTATTTAAGGCCTACATACATGAGTAATATTCCTGGGAAAGAGTGCCCTACTAGAGATATTGCCATGGAAGTGCGCCTTGCCCTTAAATATCTAACCACCTGACTGATACACCTTTTCCAATATTAGGAAATCCTCTAGATTTATTTAACAATAGCAAAGCCTAAATTTAGGAAAACCCTAAGTTGGCACATGCATGCGCCGCCCCATTGTCTATGTAATTCCTATGTGCCTCCCAAGATGACTAGTGGTGTGCCTTCACTCACTGTGCCCTTTGTTACCTTCCATTTTGCATGGCCATTTGTGATCTTCATCACGATTTCAATGGGGTGGCATGTTCATGAAGTTTGGATGCTATGGATTTCATAATGCTTGAATGATGCTTCTTGGATAAGGATTCCTTAGATGATTAGGTGGCATAATTTCATGATGTCCTAGTATTGATGGGCCCTCATGATATGAGTTGAACAGTGACCATGGATAAATATAGCGTTGTAGTTCCCTAACTGTTGTAATGTAATTGATCAATCTCCCTTGAGGATAAAAAGGAAAAGGACACAGGAATTAATGGAGTGCAACCACCTAACATCAACAAAACATCAATTCTCATCACAGAAAATCAACGTTTAGCTATTGAGAGGGCTAGATCAACATAGAAAACTTTGCCAAGGTGTAGTGCTCTCTCCAAATGATGAGTCAATATACCAAATCTACCATTACAATTCTAAAAAAGTCCATGTGACCTAGGGCACTGTTATCTTGTAAACATGCACAGGAAGAGCTACTCAATAACTGTAAGCATAAACAACCCTTTCATGGTTGAATGTTTCTTTCTTCATATTGGTGCTTTTTCAGTCTCAAGAGGGCGTTCCTAGGGGCTGTATTCTGCTATTAAAAGGTAAACCTATAAACTGATTAGCATACATACATAAACTCACTTGGGGCTACCAGTGAGCAATCCAAAGTAAATTAAGAAAATAATGTATTGAAAGTTATTACACTTGAGATCAGATCATCAAAGTAAGTTTTAACAATGAGATATGAAAGGAAACATGGGTGAATACGTGCCTCGAATCAAAGGCAAATCAAGAGAAGTGCATAAATAATTAACCATACACTACAAATTCTACTTGACAAATAATAACCAATGAACCCAGGAAATTGGATGTCAAGCATAAATGGACCAAATTATATTGTATTTAATAGATTGTTTGCATTATAATAAAAAAAATATAATAGGTTACACTCAGCTCTATGGAAAAGCAGGGATAAAAGTAGTGACAGGTCCCTAAAGATGGAAGAAGTGTGATCTCTCGCTTCTGCAAAAAGGTCCTCCAAAAATCTGTTTTGCCTTCAAATTCCTCTCATCCCTATTCTTATAGAAATTCAAGAAATAGATAATAGATGCCAACCCACATTAGTTATGCATGCAAGAGGAAAATATCAAATCGCTTGCATGGATATTTACAACTGCTAGTTTTAGATATATAAAAGTTACCTCAATAGCTAGATACCTGAGCATGCAAAAGGGATTTGCTCTGCATGATTGATGTGATGTTAAATGATGAGCTATAATACGAAATTTCTGAAATCCAATGGTTATTACTAATTAATGATAAAACCTAGCAGAAATATATTGACTTTAGTGCTGGCCTATCTAGATCTCGCCCCATCTGCTATCTACTCATTTCAACCTCAAAAAATAGTCTTCTAGATGTGAAGTCTCTAACTGAAAGAGGAAATGGAAAATTAAAAAAGCTTGCTGATAAATTAGCAAAAAAATATGAGTACTGAATTCAAACCCCCTACAGTTGCACATATAACAAATATCTATGATTAGATTTAATTGGAAGTATGTGTTAAATGAAATCAAAGCATCTATCTAACTGCTTTACTCCAATATAGTGTATGAAGGTTCATAGCCTAAGTGAATTTGTATATCAAATGGTTTTGAATGCAAAAAGGATGTATATTCAACTCTCTTTTAAAGTTCATTAAAAATGGTGAAATCTTCTGCAAACACTAAAAAGAAAAGTATACCAAATACCAAGTCCCTGACTAGGAGAGGCCAGCCCAAGCACTAAACATTACAGTCTATTCTGGCTTTAGTATCATCATATACCAAATGCAAAGTCCCTTCCTAGGAGAGGCAAGCCAAAGCACTAAAATTTACAGCCTCTTCCTGTTTTAATAGCATCACTATGAAACTTTAGAAGTATGATCATATTTGGAATGGCATAAATAATACAAGGCATTTTTTAATTGGGCTATTAACAACATCACTGAGTGCAATATATCTATCTAATTTGATACAATTTCTGATGTATTTTATGCCATATGCAACAATTTTTTTTGAGACTGTAACAATAGAAGCACCTAGATCTCTATTGGTATTAATGGTCCCCCATTGAAGGTGCCTTTTTTTCTATGCTTGTCTGTCTTGTACATTCTATTCTGGTGATGGATTGAGAGCGAGGGGGAGAGGCTCTATCCTCTCTCTCTCTCTCTTGTCTTCCTTTCCCTAAACCCTATTAGGGTTTTATCCTCAAGAGGGAAGGAGTGGCCTATAGGTGACTAGAATGTGTAGGAAGGCTACAGTATGGGGTTGGCCCGAGTAGAGGGAAAAAATCTATAAAGAATTGTGTGGGCTCTTGACTCATTTTATTTTTCCTATCTATGGTGGCTAAATCTACGTTGTCTTAGCTTTGTGGTCATTGTGTTCCCCGGGATCACATGGATCTAGTGCAAGAGAGGATATGCTAGAAGTACTTTGACTATGACAGCTATTTGATTGTTTGTTGATGAGGATCATGGTAGGGCTTCAACACTGAAATTTTTGCTTTCCCTTTCTATTAACTATGGAATAAAAAAGGAGTATCCATTAATTGCTGGAGTAAAGAGGAATTAAATCTGTTTGTTGTAGTGTTTGCGATAATCTTGGGTCTCTCCAAGCCTCCACCATTTATTGTATGATTGTCCTTTTTCTTTTCTGAAATATTTTGAGAAAGATAATATCTGGTTAATTTCTCAAAATTGACCTCATAAAACTGAAAGCGACATCTACTGGTTTGATATTGGACAACTAAGCTAGAAATTTTGAACATTGTGGAAAGCAGGAAATGATTATCTCTTCATGGACAGTAGAGAGATCGCTAACTTTGAGTTAGAATTCATGGTTTCTTTTATTGTTTTATAGGTATTTATCTGTGAAGCTATGGATGAAGATGGACTAAGAATTCCATTGTTAGGCCTTTGTTCTTCAAGGACTGGCATCTCAAGACTCTTCTAAAGACCAGTTTGGGATGGTTCTAACACTTTGTCATGGATATCCACTGAAGGTATATTAGGATGGAACATTGAAGAAGATTAAAATGAGTTAACATGTGACAATGGCCAATTTCGCTGAGGGTGCATTCTGCATAGTCAATTTTGTGAGAGAAACAAACTTAATATGAATGGGGACCCTCTCACTGTCAATAGAACCTAGACAAAGAACCCATTAGAGGAGATATATCATAATATACCATAGAATATAAAGGTTGGCAATGAGATTCAAATTTTTGATCCAGAAAAATAATCCCAATGCTTAAACTTGGAGTTTCCCCTTCATATTGTCTACTGTTTAAACTCTTTTAAGACTCTTATACTGGAAATGCATTTTGTTGTAGAACAACCACCCAGGTTGGGTTTTTTGTTTTGCTTCTATACACGGACTTTCTAATGTTGACGACAGGGTTGATTCTGCTAGCTATTAGAACTGTTACTCAAAATAGCTACTACCTCTGTAATCTGTTTTGAGATCCTTAATAATGTTGGATCTATGTATTGGTAGCTATTGCCTGCTATTTTTGCCCCTATTTTAGTACTATTATTACTGATACCTCTGAAAGATGTACTAGTGGAGTCAAATATTAATATTTTTCACTGTTACTAGAGGGTCAGTAGATGATTTATAGACATTTCATCTCCTAGATTTTGTGCTTACTTCCCTTTTCAAATGAGAAAAAACCAACGCATCGAGACACATTATCTCTCAATATTATTTGGGATCTTACGCATCCATTTCACAGGTCACTATCAATGATGAAGCACAGCTGATCTCGTCCAGGTGGTGTGAGGTGAAATCTCAACAAATGTATATATCTTATATTTATGGGCTATGGGAAATGGAAATTTGATCAATAGCATCTCATCTTTAGAAGGTTCACTTAGGATGAAAAGCAGCTATCTTGGTAGAAAGAAACAATAAGGAAATCCACCATTTCCAAGACCTCAAATCACTGCCTCCATTTGCAAGCAAGAAAATATGGCAGCTTGTCACCTATGACTCATTATGATGTTGATATTTTGGATAATATGTGATTTGGAACGATTCTAATTTGTCCTAGATATTTGAATTTATTGGTTATCATTTATTAAGTTGTTCGCAGTGTTATGGTAATTTATGGTGCACTTATTTTGAATTTTTTACAATTATGCAAACATTTACTTCACTCATTTCCATTAATTAATTGTTGCAACTATATTTAGGATTTGATCACTAGTTGTAAACTTGTGTAAGATTTTGTAAATGTTCTAGACTTCTAGTTTCTAAAAAAATTAGATATTTATGTCTATTTCATATTGTCATATAATATATATATATATATATATATATCATGTGTACCACATTATATATATGCCCATAGGGCTATTTTAGAAAAGATAAAGAATCCATTCCCAAAGGGCTTACAAATTCAAAATGGAAGCAATCATATAGCTTAAGGATAGACATCAGAAAGAAAATATCAAAGGCCAGTTGGCCATAATGGAGACAGTTATAAATATTAAGCAGCAGCAACAGATCCCATATTTGGAGGAGGGTCACTGTCATCAGGGTTTTGTCCCCATTTTTTAACTAGTGGTTCATCGACTGGTGGGGAAGGATCTTATCCATTGACATTATGTCACTCAGGTTCCTTCTCCATCAAAATGGCCAGGTCAAGCTAATGGAACTTGTCATTCTCAGGCTGAGGAGGTGGCATCCAACTCTCCTGCTCTTTGCTTCAACATTTATTGTGTACTTTAACCAAGAGGCCTGCTGCCAGATCTGTGAAAGTGAGCCAAACCAAGTGGGGACTAAACCTCTAAGGTCCTTGTTTCATCATGCATGGTGCTAAACCAAAAGAAAGAGGTTCTGTGATGAAATCTATGTCTATTTTCTTGTAAATTTCAATTATTTTATGTGTTTTTAGTATTCCAAGGTTTTATAGAGTTGTTTCCAAGGGGATAGTTCACTTTTATACTTTGTCCTGCTTAGTATATGTTCATGAAATTGCTTCATGGGCTAAATAATTGATTTCAGTGTTGGACAGTAATACTCATGGATGGCTGAAGGATTCCTGTGATTTTAGAATTTTCATTTCAGTATGTGAGTAGGTTGTAAATTGTCGCTAATGTTGGTGTAAATTCTTGCAACTACTAATGATATTACTACTATATGCTACTTTGGTCCTTTCCATTACCAAAGATATTTTTTTCTCTACTTCAATACTTGGCTTATTGTTTGAAAATGTTTGTGGTATTGTTTATTTTGATGACACGGCAGAATATGTTACTGTTTGTGGTGAAAGGTTCTTAGCATTATGGTACAAATTGTGTTTATGTTGTGTTGCATACATGGAATAATGCCATTGCATGGGATCCAAGAGAACCTATGAATTTTATTGCAGTATGTGTTCCTCATTCTAACTGATTTGAATTTTATGAGATTTCTACTGTTTGTTTTGGTATAATTATTTCTTCCTGGAAGCTATTAAAATTTGTTAAGTACTTAGTGCAAATGTACTTTTTTAGTATCTTGTTCAGAGTTCACTTCATTGTATAGGACGATGATTTTTCAATTATCATCAAACTCTAGATAGATAAAAAAGTAATGTTGTAAAATGATTTTTAATGTTAGTAAAATAGGCAGTCTAATTTCTAAGGAGAAAAACCTAAACATTTTTAATGCTACAGTGTAAGTTTCTTGTGTTGTGTTAGGATCACCATAGTTTGATTCTTTTTAATTGTAGGCAAATGAAGATTGCAACTGCTATAGCTATGATATGAGGAGAGTGAATATTTCAACTTGTGTGCACCAAGACCATGTTTCTGCTTGTGAGTGTTTAGAATGATTGTTTCCTTGCCGCAACTTTATGGCATTTATAAGTTTGGTTATTTAAACATTCTCCTTTTTTTGTAGGATGGATATTGAATACTCTCCATCTGGTCGGGAGTTTGTTACTGGATCTTATGATAAAACAGTAATTCCCTCGCACATGACACGTAGTGTCTCTCCTTTTCTAGAAGCACAACAAAATTAGTCAAGTTTATGCCATGCAGCTATTTATGTGAAAATGTATTACAAGTAATTATCTTCTAACATATGAAATAATGTCCTCCACAGGTGAGAATATTCCCCTATAATTCAGGTCACAGCAGAGAAATTTACCATACTAAACGAATGCAAAGGTCATTATACAAAACAGTTTCCTGTTATTTTAGTGTCACGTTTTTTTATCATTAGACATGCCTTCTTTATAGTTTAAATTAGTGATCTCTATGCTGTATTTTGAGGCCATTAGAGAGGAACCTAGAATGTTCCCAACTAATTTGGATTCTAGATACTGAAGTTTGCTAATACTCAACATGTAAGGTTAGTAGGCTTATTCATACTGGGGCTAAAGAAGGACAGTCTCTGTGAGGATGGATCCTACTGTCCAGTGCTTTATAAACATGGCATCTCTACCCATCATCCAAGAAATCCCTTTAAAGGCCATGACACTGTCTCTGGGATCATAAAGCACCAAAAAATAACTTCTTGGCATTTGTTCTAACATGTGACTGTTGAACTTTACAGTCCTTTATCCACTCTGCTACTATTTCTGTTGAAGGACAAATAGCAATGATCTGACAGTGGAGCTGGCTTGATGATGAGAACTAGGATTTTTGAAACTTGGAACGATCCACTTTCTTGAGCTGGTGGGTCAAATTTTCTCCCACCCTTCCTTTTCAATAACCAGGTCAGAATCTCATTGGGAGAAAGCCGAGGGAAAACCTTCTTATTCCTTGGATGTCATTTTTTCTACCCTAGCAGTTCTAAGGCCAACCAACAAGAGATGAACTTGTCCTCCGTATGAGGACACCCTTCAACAACTTGGCCTAAATATATGAAGAGAAAAAAAGAGGTACAAACTCAAAATACTCCTTCATAGAGGAATCCCACAGAAAACCAGAATACCAAAGCCACCTACATAAGTGAAATCTAGATAAGAGGACTAGCCATGGCTGCTTAGGTCTGAAGACTGTTTCTTCCATTGAGAGCCCTAGCCATTTCCGTCCATTCTTTATGGTCCTTGGTGTATAATATAACATCAATTGAAGTTTCACGTATGTGTTCAATTTTGTTTCCATATTGTAAGTGCTACAAGCATTTTCTAGAAATGTAATGGCCCATTCCTATTTCCTTTTAATGCTTGGGAAGTTTAAGTATTTGTACAGTAATTGTAAGGTAGATTTTTTACCTAATGCTTCATTTGAACAATTATTCCATTTAGGTTTTTCATTATTTTGAGTGGGTTCTTTTTCTATACATGGTAACCCTATATAGATATTTACTCTGTAACAAAACAACCATGGCAGGTTTCCATGTGAAATAGTTGTGAAGAGTTAAGATGGACATTGGAAACCTATCATCCATAAGAGAATGAAGGTGCCAAAGAGAATAGGTCAAATATTCACCAGAATTGAAACTGACAATGGCCACGAGATGCAGCCTCTAAACAGACATGCAGCAGAGAGCAGAGCAGATCTTGTAGAAATTCCCATAACAAAAATAGATCTGAACACCAAGATTGTTCAGAAGGATGAGAAAGTTGGTGCCAGCTTGCTCTGATACCATATTAAATCAAAGTAAAAAAGACAGAATTTGTGTATTCTTACACTCCATACAAACACAGAAGAAAAATAGTTTACAGAGAAGCAAATTACCATAATTTAAGTTCATTGAAATCACAAATCGGCAGTATGAGAGTGTGGGGAGAAAACATATGTAAGTAGCAAGGAGACAAAGAAGGTGAGTTGATCTTCATAGATGGCCCAACGGTTCTGTAATTTCCACTACCATTCAAGATTATCTTGTAATCTAACTCCACAGAGGGGGAGTTTAGAGTTAGAGGCAAACAATTTTGCACAAGGCCGAGGAAAAGAAATCAAATAAAGTGTGTAACATGATAATTTATCCAACAAGCCAAAATCCTAGATGAGGGAGAACTTGTACATGTTTTATGATAATATAAATTTTCAATTTTTCTTGGTGCAAATGCTTCCATCATAACTTATGGATTTGTCAATGTAATTTTCATTATGGAGAACATGTGTCACACACATACACTGATATTGAACTAAGCAACCAAATCCATCCTTTGAAAGGTGAATCACCAATTGGGTGGAAAAAAAATCAATTTTAAGGCTTCATTATGTGTTATTTGATACCAATTTAGTCTTCCATTCCTTTATTATGTTTTGTCATGTTTCTTTTTTCAATTTTAAGTTGTTTTTAAGCTACATTCTGTATTTTGCATTATTTAAACAAATCATAATGAATATCCTGATGTTGAACTGAGATGAAAATTTTGATATAAGCCTTTTTTTAATGTGGTAGAAAAGGAAATTAAGACCATCAATGAGAGTTACTTTGGTGCTTATAGTCAGTTTGAAATTCACAGGGAAATGCTTAGTGATCAGGTGAAGTATGGATTTCTTTTTTGATGTCAATGTTCACTGTTTTCCATAATTTTGCAACATTTAAAATTGAAAGGCTATTTGTTATGCTTAGTTTTTCTACTTATTTTTCTATTATTTAGAATCCTTTTCTTATAAGAAGCAGCGTTACCCAGGTAATAGAAACAGAAAAAAGGGAAAAAATATAAAATTTAGCACATGGAAAGGGCCTATTGAAAAAGAGACTCCTTGGGAGATTTACCTTCAATATTTGATACTTGTGGCATGCTGGCATATTCAAATCATCATGGGTTTCAAACTTTAATGTCAGGCAATTAAATCTAGATGAAGGAATCTGGTTAGCAAGTTCAAAAAAATAACTTGTAATCTGTCTTGTAGTTGTCATTGCTTAACTCAATGCTATGGTTTTTATAGTTAGAGAAATTTTTGATTGCCAAACCTTTGTTGATTTTTCAGGTACGGATGGATGCATATAGGGGAGCTATTCTAAGCAATCCTTCTCTTTTTAATCGAGCTTTGGTTATGGATGTTGGATGTGGAACAAGGATTTTAAGGTGGTATCCATGTTCTGGAAATCATATCATTTTCTCCTCTACACCCCCTTTTGTACTATACACAAACGTAAATCAAGAGGCTATATAGGATAGGGTGGCTGACATAATAGAGATTTAGGAAGAAGAAATACTTAGAAGTGATGATAGGGATGGTTACATTATATGAAAAACAAAGGAAGCGAGGAATAAGAAATAATAAATAGGATAACTTGGCAAGAACCAGTAATTGTTTTTTGAAATAAGAAAACCTTGTCTCTTGTCTTACTCTATTAAATTCTTAGTTTTGGAAATTTTATACCCTTATTATTCTTTTTAATCTGGTTGTTCATCTTTTAATTTGCTTGCATGCAGCTAAGATAATTTTTTTCCTTATAGAAAGATGTGGAGCTATAGTTGATGCTTGCAATACATGTTCATTTTATCAAGACACCAATCCATGAGATAAAAGTGTTGAAGTATACTTAAAGCTATGGCTCTGTGTTAAAGTCAAATGATGATTGAATTATTTACCTGTGTATGTATTTGTAAAATGTTTTCTTTTCAATAATGATCATAGCTGAAGTTTACAATAATGATCATTTATAGATAGATAGTAATACATAAGGTAGGTAGGTAGATATAGTCTAGATAAATAGCTAGATAAATAGTTATATACTATATAGATAGACATACAGGATAGACAAGTCAATTAATAGATAGGTATAGAAATTTATATTGGTAGGTAGAAATATGGAGAGAGACAAATAGGTAGATAGGTAGATAAATAAGATGACCTCACAGGAGCACTTTGACTTTAGGTTAAAGAAGAAACACAAAATGGAAGACAAATTACAAATGCATTGAACTAAGATATTGCAAATATTTTTACTATAGTTTAGAGCCTAGTTTATTGGAACCTTCAAATTTTAGGTAGTGATCCTAAATTAAGGTTTACTACTATCTTTCTAGGGAGCAACAATGCATTACTTCAAAAGTTTCAAAAGTCATTTTTCTTTATTTGTATGACTTTTCAATGCTTTATTTCACAACATTATTTTCCTTTGAAAGTCCATTTCAATCAAGGGGCAGTAGACATTAATTCCTCAAAAAGTAGCTCTAATTCTAAGGTATCAGAAATACAACATATAGGAGGCATATTGGAAACCAGGTACACTGTGAGTGACAAACT
Source organism: Pseudotsuga menziesii (assembly GCA_001517045.1). Classification (NCBI taxonomy): domain Eukaryota; kingdom Viridiplantae; phylum Streptophyta; class Pinopsida; order Pinales; family Pinaceae; genus Pseudotsuga; species Pseudotsuga menziesii. Next base: position 131,476 of record LPNX010852855.1, on the reverse strand, counting down.
GAGTTTTGATTTCATAATTTGAAAGTGAGTTGCAAAGCAAGGGAAGGGAGCTGAAATATCAACTAATTAAAGCATCGGAAATAGTGCCATATCATATTTTCAATGTTCCACCAAGTTTCTGGGACACAGGGACACAGGAGTGGGGAGACACATCTGAGGGATGGGGGGAAGCACCTCCCAAATTCTATGGAATGTCATTGGGAAGCTCAGGGTCTCTGACATAGGGTACCCCACCTAAAATACTTGAAAAGTTATACATAATAATACACCAATAATATAAATCATTAAATATAAGTTTTTACATTTAGTAAGTGAATTCAGTACAGGTCTATTGGAGCAAAAGAAAACATGAAGTCTTCTGAAAACTTTTTTAAATATTTTTGTCTTTTTAATGCTGAATTTTGGTTTGTTATTTCAGTTGCCTATAAAATTTGAAATGTTTGATTTTAACATTGTTTTTTACTTGTCTATGGCTGCATTGGTATAAATAGGAAAGGATTATAATGCTTCATTTTGAAATTGAATATCGAGCCTAAACACCCTTGACTTTCATTTGCTTGGATTTTGTAGGGTGTTTTATGTGAAATTTAGCGGTGATGCAACTTATGTTTTGTTAGGAAGTGATGACACTAATATTCGTCTATGGAAAGCTAAAGCATCAGAGGAGTTAGGAGTGGTAGTCATCTTACCATTACTTTTTGTCAAATTATTGTCTGTTCTAGATTTCTTTTATGTGTCCTTATTGAAAATCACACATTTTCAGTCTCCTAAGAAAACTCAATGTCAAACTGTTCTTATTTGTTTCAAAATACTACACTGAAAGGCATTCTTGTTTTGGGCATTGGAGACTCCCGAAGGCAGTGTAAAAACTAATTAGAGTAATAGCAGACATATTGTATGAACACTGATCAAGAAGGCTGAAGGTGACAATCACAAGATATATTGAACAATTTTGAATATTTGAATAGATCAAAGAGGAAGAAGTTTTAGAAAATGTTAAATAACATATTTGTTATAGAAATATTCTAAATCAAATATACCAAAAAGGAAATAAAGGTTTGTTGAGCAGAAAGGAAAAAGGTTCCAAGGGACTGCAAGTAGAGTATCTATGTATCAGTTACATATGGAATTGCTTATTACGTTCTTGTTAACTTTGCATTTACTTAAGGATTTCCTAAGAAATTGATGAAAAAATTAAGTTATAGGAATGCACCAATAAGTTGTAGGCTAAGGGACGAGTTGGTTTAGAGCAGGGCATTTAGTAATAAATAACATAATCACACTTATGGTTTGTGTTGATGAATGGAGAGAAGAAATAGAGACAAACTACATGCACTAGTGAAACGGTAAACCTTGTAAAATATGGGCAAATATGGATAGACTATTTTGGATTGAAAGAATAAAATTATAAATGTGGAGGTCGTACTCAAACCGACATGCTATTTTTCAACGACTTTCTTTGAGATTTGCATTAGTTGATCAAGACTATGTTTGTGGCATTGCAAGGGCTTCAAGATAGGTATCTTTAGGATCGTTTTCTTATTCTATGGTGTTAATACAATGTTTCTTGCCTGAATCACATAAAACATGACCAAATGGATCGCTTATTTACCATTTCAGTAGAAATCATCAATGATTGTGACCATAGGTAAAAGAACATCATGCCCGTTGATTCAATACAATATTAATACCTTGAGATCTGTCACAACAATCGAACCCTATAGGAGTGAATGAAGTATAAGTTTTTTGTGATGTGAATCTTTTAGGTGGAAGCACTTCATACTACATGGTGCATAGAGAGCCGACGAAAAATGGTTGGAGAACATATTTTGGAATCGGAAAGTGGTTTAGACCTGTAAATTTCTAGGTATGGTCAAGGAAGACACTTTTAGTCAACAAGGCTCATTATGTTTGACACTATGATGTGGAAATGTTGGTGAAGTAGCATCTCACAAAAAAATTGGAAAAATAATTAGATTCAAATGTGCTATCTTGAAATCTAAGTCAAAGCAGTTGTCTTACATATAAAAGCAGGCACGATCATGAAAAAACTAATTCACATTTTTTCTCACAAAGGACAGCAGTAAGTGAAGGAAGAATACCAGTGGTACGATTAGTAAAGAGCACAAAATGGCACAAGTTATAACAGGGTTGGGCTAGATATACCTCAAAATAGCTGTTTAAATGGTAGACATAAAATTTCCCAACACATTTCATAAGCATCATAAAAAGCTAAAACAATTAACACATTACGAACGTCTGAGGAAAATAAAGAGAAGAAAACTATCATGCTATATAACCTTTAGTAATACAAGTATAGAACTGTAAATTCATTTGTAATCTGTGTCCTGTGTCATCATATCTGACACAGAAACTATGAGGACACATGTTGGACCGTGGGGACACAATCCTGACACTGTCAATACCGTGTTCCGACCTGCGCAAGAAGTGTTTCAAAAACAAGACACATTTTCTAGCCCATATCCCATATTTTCTTTGCCCAAATTCTGTGCTACAGCTTCAACATCCTCCCATGACCCTCTATTATAGTTCATATAACTTGCCACGTAATAATGAGTCTCAAAACTTGGTTCATAGAACCTTATGATGAATATCAGAGCTTCTTACCTAAATATTTCGAGATGTTCTACACATAAATGCCCACCACTACAACTTTGATTCCTAAACCATTTTTACATAGTAGATGCAAGATATTCTAGATGAGAGTAGTATTCCTTAGGTTTTGAGCATCTTGAGCTAGAGCTTATCTCTATATCTGATCAACAGCTTTCCAAGAAGCAATTAGACCAATTTTTCATGAACTCACAGCAAATAACTTTAAGCAACAGTCATGAGCAAAGCAAATTTGTTTCATATTTGTTTTTATCTGTTCTCAATAACCACAACCTATTCTTCCAAGTAAATTTATTTACTTCATTCGCCTTTGAATGTTGAAGGAGGCAATGTCGTCTCTGCTTAAGGAACAAGCTAGGAGGGTGTTTAACTCGGGAGAAATTTTATGACTAGTCCATCATTGACATATGCATTTTTTAATGTGTAGTGTATTGATTCTAATTTCTATTGAATATTTGTAAATGTTCTAGTTTTTAAACAAAATTTGGATCTCTCTCTCTCTCTATATAAAACGTTCCATGTGTCCTCATGTCAAGTGACTTAGGAACTGACATATAATTTATTATCTTGCTTAGGAGAACATTTGATGCGCTAACGAGCATGAGATGTGACCAACTCAATTCAACTTGGAAATTTCATAATGGGAAATTCTAAACCACAATTTTTTTGTTGAAACTGATTAATCAAAATTGAAAAGGTTAGAAATTTGCACCACTCCCCTATTCTAACAAAATAAGAACAAAAGTAATCTCAAAATGAAATCTTCAACTGGCATTTTGGAAAGCTCCCAAGAAGTAAATAAGAATAAAAGACAATTATTTCAAACATATTGACACCATGGACTTTACTTACTGGATCATCTAGTTTCAACATTCTACGAGTGAGGAAACCAGCAACATCATACTTGCAGGAGCAAATTTTAGAAGGGTGTCAAAGAACCTGATGAAATGATAACTAAATTTGTTCACATAAAGAAAGCACTAAAAATTTAAATTAAATAATTAAAAAAACAAAAGATTCATGAAGATATCTACTTATCTTTTAAAAAATATAACCACCAAGACATTCTATAATACACTGCCTTCATCGAATCTGGTATCCGTCCATTTAGAGAAAGCTCCAAAGGGTTTAAGCACTTGTATCTCAACATATGCAGGCCCCTAATAAGAATCATAACTCAACATATGCAGACCCCTAATGTGAACAATGAGAGAGCATCGTAACATTTCCACATTAAGCACACTACCAATCTCATATCAACATTACTACAATCAGTCAAAAAGAACAAGAATACTCAATCCGACAAAGAATTCATAACCTAGCCTAGTTAGTGGTTTATTTACAAGATAACATCCCACCATCCCAGCTTGGCCGCAAGCTACAAAGGCTCGCCCATTGATTAAAAATTATCAGTAAATGTAAGATCCCAACTTAGTGTTTATCATCCCATCCTATGATACTATTCTTGGAGTGATTACTTGAATCACTAGGGTAATAGTTGTACTCGAAAATGAAATTTAAATTGTCAAAACATACATAGATGTGAATGCAAGTTATTATATGTCATCAAGATGAATACATGTTAAATAGAATGGAATAATGGTAAACCAATGGGTGTTTGAGAGTCGAGACAGTGCAAGTTTAACCTACTTGAAACAAGAGAAATAGCATTAGTCTTTTGTTCATTGTTTTCACTTTCATAGGGTTTTTATTCTCTCTGAAGTCTGGAACCTGGATCTCCACCTACCAACCAAACTGGACAACCTTTTGATGTTGCATTTCATATGCTCAAAGAATCTACAACTAAAAAAATCAAGACATCTAAATCAACAGATTCAAAAATACCTATCCATTGTCCAAATGGTTGAAAGTGCGCAAAGATTTTAAAAAAATAGGTGCTCCACAAAACAAGGCCCTGCTTTATATGAACTTGTTCTGATAGGAATGTTCATAGTTTTTTGGACATCTCTAATAACCCTATATAACTCACCAAAACCCTGTTGAGAATGGTGTAATCCTGAAATTTAGCTACTTTTAAATCATATTGTGCCATTAATACATTTGGTTAGACATTAATGTAATCATTTACTATAATACTAGGTTACGGTTAAGACAAACCTAGTCATTTTGATGTTGGCCCATTAAACCTCAAGAGTAGAAAGCGTCATACATACTTGAGTTGTGTATAACTACACCACAAATCTCTCATTTGAAAATCATTGAGATCTATTGCTCTCCCTAAAAAGTGTTTAATCCTATGGGCACCATATACTATTACACCCTCTCATTGTCTTGGCGTGATCAACAGTTCATTATCTCTTTATAGTACTCTTATGGCCTCTTACTCTAGTGGACCTATTGTTCATCTCTAGTGTAATTGCCCACTCTTTATCAGTTCTTATTTTCTCCCTTTTTTTCGTAGGCTTTAGGGTTTGTTGGTGGTTCCATTTGATTGTTGCTTTCTCTTGTGATCTCAACATAGTATCAAAGGTGTGAGCCTCCTACTCATTTTTGGTTAGGAATTTTCATGGTTGTTCATTTTGTTATCTTTTGAGTTCCATACCTTACGTGTGGAAGAAACCCTAACTTGAGTATTATAGGGTCGTTTTTATGGTGTTATTATTTGTTGCATAAGGGAATCTCAATTAGGGCTATTTTTTAGCATGTTTTATGCATTTTTGGGAGACCTTTAGGACACGATTGAAGCACCCAAAATTAGTGTTTACCCACAGTTTTATTTCAGGGATTTTTCCTTGGACACCCATAGCTGCTACATCAATTTTTCCAGATCATTCAAGGTTTATCTAGTGCTAAATTATAGCTGGTAACTTTATTGCTCTTGTTTTCATTACTGATTTAATATGATGTTCAACATTTTTCACCCTTAAAATGGTACCCTAGCACCATATCATCCTATAACCTTGCGCACCAGCCATATTTTTGAAAATATTTCAGTAAATCCAAAGATGTTTTGCTAGTGGCATTCACAGCCTATTCAAAGAGTTTTGGATAGGGTCATTACCTTATGGACTACAAAACTAGGTTTTCCAGATTTGATTTTTTTCAGCAGTTGATTTAGAGATTTTTTGGTTAGGGGAAATGCCCTAAGGGCTACAGACCTAGGATTTCCAACTCTAATTTTTTCAGCAGTAGATCAAAAGATTTTTTGGCTGGTGGAATTGCCTTAAATGTTGTGGAACAGGTCAATTTTGACCAGTTATGTACGGAACCGGCCGGTTCGTACTCTGGACTCACGGAACTCAAATTTAATAAAAATAAACACAAAATAAAACCTAACCCATGCTTCTAACCTAACCCTAAGCCTATCCTAACACTATTTAAAGACCCCCCACCCCCTACATTACTCACATTATTCATTATTTTTGGATTGTAGGGGCTATTTAGAGCCTCTTTGTTGATGTACTTTGGTTCAGAACCTTAGAGATGTATTGCACCAGGTGCTATTTTGGATATTTGCACCCATATTTGCTATATATATGAGAAACTTCGCATATTTATGTATTAATGGTTTGGATTCATATGTATGCACATAAATATATATGTTTTCTTACAAAATATGAATATTTTATGTATTTTTTAGTCAGCCGGTTTTTTACCCGGTTTTTTGTCGGTTCCGGTCTGGTTCACATTTTGGGCTTCGCTGGTTCGATGACAGGTCTAGTTCCGATAACATTGGTTAGAATGCATGTGAATAAAAATATGAGGAATGTTGTGACTCTAGGATACCTTGAACCTTATGAAGTTCTGATATGGCATAGTTGAAGTTATGACCTCTCAATGAAAATATTTTCTGCGTTTCCATTTATTATTATTATTATTATTATTGCTGGAAATTCATTTTTGTTACCAAGCTTGGACATTTTAACATCATGAAATCGTACCTGCAACTTCTCCCCAGAGAGCGTAAAAGGAACGATTATCTAGATGCTGTAAAGGAACTGTTTAAGCATCTTCCAGAAATTAAACGCATTGAGAGGTATGTTGCTAGATACAATATATATTATGTCATAGCTTGTTCTAAAAGGGTTAGTACTAACAAGTAATTGACTTGATAGACATCAACACCTACCGAAGCCTATATACAAAGCATCCCTTCTATGACATACTGTAAATATGACATCAAATAGGAAAGAGGATTGTAAGAGATCCCACAATGCTCCTGGACCTATGGTCACTACTCTTATTCGGAAACGGCGAATTGTAGAAGAATTGGAGTGAACATCCAATTCTAGCACACCATTTCAATGCAAGTTATACCATCTATTCAACATTATCTTCCCCTTGTCTTCTTTGAAGTATTTGTTCTACATCTTTTTGTTATATATGTTCGATTTGAAAACAGTGATGTTAGTATCATTTCATTTTAAGAAATCTTACTTAGAGTGGCACTCAAATAACAAAAGCATGCCAATATTTTCTATGAGTATTCTTATATAATTTTTGTATATGTTGGATTTTGGTTGAAATACATTGTTGGGGATAGCTTGTAAGTTTAAAAACTTTATCATTGCATGGAGAGTAGCTATAACATTGCAATTAAATTGTTTACTCAAGGGGGAGATTGGATTGTTGAACACATTAATGCTTGGATTGGTTATCATTGAAAATATTTGTTTGTGTAGAATGTAATGAATTAACATACAAAATAATGATTATCAAGTTACTATATATACATAATGGCTTACCTTGTAATAGTCCTTCAAGTATTTCAAATGCATTTATTAAGTGCACAAATGACTTGAAGGAGTAGTATAGGGTAAGCTATTATGGATCTATAGTAACTTGATAATCATTACTTCGTATGCTTGAATGATGCAAAATTTGTTTGAATATCATCATTATCAAGCAATAACAACTTCTTAAAGGGTGCTAGCTCAATGGTAGAGCACCTGCCTAATTATAGGCAGGAGGTTGGTGGTTCGATTCCTCCATACCCTATCATAAATTTTTGACTACGAAAACGATTAAATTCCCATATATATGACTATTAGTAGCTAATTTCCCATATCTTATAGCGCGAGTAACGTTTAGTCGTATTTAGCTGAGTCGTTAATATATTATCATCTAGTAGTTTATTTAGTCATATATTTGGTCATTAATTGCTGCAATCAGTTACTAAATTAGTGACTAAATCCGTAACTAAATCAATGACTAAATCATTGACTATCAATGACTAATAACTCAAGCTATTAATGACTAAGTGAAATATGACTACATATAAGATAGTGGAAATTAGCTACTATTAGTCGCCGACTCAAAAATAGTCGTTTATAGCCTGATTTTAGTCATTAATTTCTCATTTTGTACTAGTTTTTCCTTCACTATCAGGTTGAGTTAATATATCCTTAATGGCAGCATTAGGAATGTAAGCAATGATTTTAGAATGTAAAACATAAATTCTAAAGAATTTTAATGCCTTTACCAATGAGTAAGCTTGTTTCTCCAAAGTGTTGTACTTCAACTCTAAGTCTCTGAGGGTCTTGTTGAAAAATGCAATTGGATCCTTGTTTAACCCACAAGCTTGATGAAGACTTGGTGGTGTCCTCATTGCCTTTTTAAGAAGTTATTTGTGTCATGATGGTAGTGACTTATCTCTTGGTAGAGACCTTGGTTGGTGATGTAGCCCTTGGTGCCATAAAAGTACTTGAAGATGCCTTCAAGATGAATTCAAGTCAAATCTGAGGATCTGCACAAATTGAAGAAATTAAGGGTGAAGGACCATGTCTTTCACCCTTAATTTCTTCAATTTGTGCAGATCCTCAGATTTGACTTGAATTCATCTTGAAGGCATCTTCAAGTACTTTTATGGCACCAAGGGCTACATCACCAACCAAGGTCTCTACCAAGAGATAAGTCACTACCATCATGAAACAAAGAACTTCTTAACAAGGCAATGAGGACACCACCAAGTCTTCATCAAGCTTGTGGGTTAAACAAGGATCCATGTGCATGTCCAAAGGCTCCTCCACCATACATCATGTGATTATCAAATTCAAGAGGGCTTCATTTGTATGTGCGTGAGGGCTTCTTCAAGGACTCCATCATGTCATGAGCTTCATGCAAGGACACCATGAGTGCAACAAGAAGGGATACACCAACAAACCATGACCATCAAATTCTTCTTCAAGAGATAAGGAGAACATGTCCAAGATATCCACAATATATAAGGGCACAAGAGCATCTCAATCATGTGCAAGGCTTCACCGAGTGATCAATGATACCATCAAGCATGCAGAGGCTCCAAAGGCTTCAACAATGTGATCCATGGTCATCAAGCTCATGGGATTCTCCATTGTCTACCAAGGATTCAAGCAAAATGGTGGCATCCATGTTGGCATCAATGACAATTTCATCAACAATTGGCTGCTCAAGTCCATCATTATTCTTCTATAACAAAATAGTTGCTAAATATCCTCTAATGAAAAAGAAAAAGTCAGAAATTCCTTTGAAAAATCAAGACTCACTAGCACTAGTGCTTCTGTAAGAGCCAACTTAATCTTCTCAAATGAATTCCTAGCCTCTATAGTCCACTTCACTTCCTGAACTTTTTTCAACATGGTTTCTATTTGTTTAATGGTTTCAGCAAAATTCGGTATGAACCAACGCAGAAAATTTATTGTTCCAATAAAATATTGCACATCTTTATTACTTCTCGGTAAACCAATCTTCAAAATAGCTTTTACCCTCTCTGTATCTATCCTTATGCCATCAGCTGAAACCAAATGACCCAACAACCTACCTTCCTGCACAGCAAAATTGAGAGACAGTCCATATTTTTTGCATTTCAAGAAAGTTTGTTTCAAGTGCTTTAAGTGCTCTTCATCAGACTGTGAGAAGACTATTATATCATCCAAATAAATCACCACAAACTTATCCTTCTATCCAACAAAATCTATGTCCATAGCTCTTTGACAGGTAGCTCCAGCATTCATTAATCCAAATGGCATTTTGTCGTACATGAAAGTACCCCAAGGGGTAGTGAAGGCTGTCTTTTCTCTGTCATCGGGGTGCATTGCAATTTGGTTATACCCTGAAAAACCATCCACCATTGAGATCCTTTGGGCACCCATGACCTTCTGCAATATTTGTTTAATCTTTGGTAAAGTATAGTTATCTTTAAGTGAATACCTATTCAGATTACGAAAGTCAACACACAATCATTTTTCACCATTCATTTTTTTGACAAGTACTAGATTTTCTACCCATGAAGAATATCGAAGAGGAACAATGATCTTAGCATCCAACATTTTTTTTACCTCCTTTTCTATGATGGGGAATAAAGTAGGATTAATTCTCCTTAGTTTCTATCTGAATGGTTTGACATTTGGTTTCAAAGGCATTTTATGTTGTATAATACTAGTTTCATAAGTCTTCAAATCCTCGTATGACCAAGAAAATATATCAACATATTCTTTTAGTAGCTTAATGTACCTATTTCTTTGCTTTGTTGTAAGTGCCTTCGAGATATTCACTATCTTGGGGTGCTCCTTGGTGCCAATATTACAATCCATTACATTTTCCTCTGAAGACTGCATTGCTGATTTTAAGGGGGTACCATCCTTTGAAAAAATACTCTCTAAAGGCACCAAACCCTTAGGAATAAAATTGCTTTTCAGCTCAATGATTTTGTGACCTACAATTTCATTTTCTGCAACACCCTCAGTAGATTCAGTTTCATCATCCTGTTCTTGGTCAATTAAGGAATTAGAGAACTCACCATTCAGCTCTAAAAACCTTTTAATCTCTAAATCATCCTCAAAAACTCTCCATTGCTTTATATTATTAGGCACAGAAGGTCTGTACCTAACTTCAATAGGATATTCCAGCTGAGTTGTTTTAGGAATCTTGAAATGTGTAGCTGCTAGGGCAAGAGAATCAACAGTTTGGTTATGATCCCTAGGAATATAAGAAATATTGAATGCCACAAAGAAATTATCTATCATATCCCATACTTCATTCCTGTACACTTTCAACAAATCTTGTTTTGCTTGATAGTTATTCCTTACTTGTTGAACAACCAACTTGGAGTCACCATAAATAGAGATTTGCTGAATACCTAAATCTTTTGCAGCGTTTAAACCCAACAATAATGCCTTGTATTCTGATGTGTTGTTTGTGGTTACAAATTCCAATTTGTACATCAAACTTACTCGCCACCAGGAGAAATAAAAAAAATACCTGCTCCTGCTTTCTCCTTGGATGAGGAGCCATCAAAATACATCTGTCAAAGTTCATCCTTTTGTTCTATAGAACGCTTGACTGGTATCTCTTTTTCAACCTGAAATATTCCATTAGTGTTATCATCACTAAAGTGCAACATACAAGTCCCCAAATCCTTGTCAACAGCATATAATGGATTATTTGTAGGATTCCTGTCATCGGTCACAATATAAGCAAATTGTAACTCTCTATACAACCTTCTATTCTCACCTCCAAAGATAGGGATGGTTGCATATGTTAATTCCATCTGTAAAGTTCCCCCTACTTTCTTAGCCCAAGATCTAGAAAGGAGCATTCCGAATTTAGGTGTGATATCCGCCACTACTACATCCATAATAACACTTTTCATTGGTAGTTGAGCTAAGCTAACCACCATGTCCTTTATCACTCCTAAACATTTTATAGCTCTAGAATCTAAAGCATACAAATCATGATAAGGTTTTGTTATGCTCAATCCCAAAGCTTCCATAACTGCTTTTGGCAATGGATTATGAGATGCTCCTAAATCCATAAGACAATTATGAATCATTTGCTCATGGATGGTTAATGTGAGATAAAAAGGTGGGGATGCACTTGCATCATTTTCAGTTTTCTCTGCCAAAGCTGATCCAATAAAAAATTTGGGATTCTCTTCCTATAATTTTACTATGTCAGAGGGTACTTGACTGGTTGCTGAACCCATCATTTTCAACACGAATTCTTATAACAGTGATTTTTAATTAATTCAGTGAAAGGCATTGGGACTTTAATTTTGCACAATTCATTTTCAAAATTAAAATTCTGCAACTTCTTATTCACTTCTTCAACTTCAATAACCTTCTCTGGATTCTCCTGATTCTGTCTTTTTCCTAAGGCTGGATTTGATTGTTGTTTAGGAGGAAGAATTTCCTTATTTTTAGGATTTTGAACCACCTATTTTGGTCCTGACCTTAAATTTAGGGTTTTCTTAGGCTCAGACTGATATATATCAGATGTTACTTCAAGGTTTAAATCATCTTCTGTCTGAAAAACATTTGCATCATAATATTAAGAGTTTAAAAAATCTTCCTCAGTCACAAAACCTTCAGTCAACTATTCTCCAAAATAATTTACGTCTTGATCTGGATCCTCAAACTACTCATCCTCTTTTGTTTCTCCTTCATCAGTGACATTGTTTTGAAGTCGGGGTGGCACCTTTTGATCTTTAGCTTCTCTCCTTTCTCTTTGTATATCATTATTCCTTCTCTCTCTAGGAATAAAACGAGGTGCAAACTGTCTTCTAAACTAATTTGGGTTATTAGGGTTTATGTCCCCTTCTTGAGCAGGCCTATTGAATTTTTTTTCCAATTCCAATTTATTTAATTTTGTTGTTAGGATTTTCACCAATTTTTCCATCTCATCAATTTTACCATCTGCAGATTGTGATGTTGACACTACTGGAGTTGCCTCCTTCTTACCCTCTCTATCATAAACTTGTTGAGTTGAGTTTCCCTTCAATCTATTAGAAGCAATAATATTATATTCTACTTCTAATTCTTCTTCTTGCATATTAAGTAAAGTAATAGGTCTTCTTTCTCTCAGGAGTAAGGAAAACTCATGGTCAAAATCATTAGCATAGGTGAGTTTCATAGAAGTTTCAGAAGGCTTAATTTCTGCAGGGATTCTTCCATACATTTTGTTGAACCTATTTGAGAAATCAGCTATAGTTTCATCTTTCTTCCTTCTTAGAGTTCCAAACTCTGTAATGTAATATGTACGATCCTTAGTATCACCCCACTGTCTCATGAAAACATCCTGAAGCTCCTCTATTAAAGTAATGGAATTTGTGGGTAACTCTTTGAACCATCTTCTGACCTCTCCATCCAAATTCTATACGAACATCCTCATCCACACATATTTGCCTCTATATTTTGATTATCTACATAGCTGAGAAATGCATCCCAATGCTCTTCAGCTGTTGTCTCACCTTGTCCATTAAACCCAGGCAAGTACTTTTGGTAATCTCCACCAAGAAGAGCATTTAAAGGCTGAGGTAAAACTAAAGGTGCATACCTAACTGCCACCATTCTATCCATCATATCTAATGGCTGCTGTTGGGATGCCATTTTTAAACTGATTGGTTTAGATGAAGGAAAATATTGGCTAGAACTTGGCTGAAAAGGACTCTTACTAACTTTAAACTGAAATAAAGGGAATTTTCGATGAGATAGGACTTTTGCTTTCTTGAAGGACTAAGGATTAGTAAAGATTTGAAAACTACTAACATGGATTGTAAGTTTCAACCATGATGAATCTTGTTCTTCTTCCTTCGAAAATGTAAAGGGTGACAATAGGTCAATTTTGTCAGGGTTACATAAGGCTGGAGATGACTGAGACCTCTTAATTTTCCTAGCTTTTTTCAGAATTTGCTCTGGGTCTGAGACACCCAGGTGTAGTGGTGAACTAGGTCTACTTCTTGTCCCAACTCCCTTAGTAGCCACTGTGAACTGTTTGGTGAAATGTAGTCTTAATGATTTGTTGGTTTTGTCCACCTCTCAAAACCAGTTGAATGATGAATAACCCAGGGAAAGTATGCTTCAGCTTCATCCCCGGCAACGATGCCAAAGATGTTAGTGCCAGAAATTGTTCTCAAACTACTAAATAACAAGCCAACACAATCTCATAAAATAAAACTAAGTAAAACAGGTTTTAGGGTTTTTTGGTTGTGCAGTTTGTAAACAAGAGGGTAAAAACTCATAAGGCTAAGACAAATACTAAATCAAGAAACAATATAAGACTGAGATGTATAATATATGAAACATAAACCAAAACAGTATAAGAACATTACTGAGTTTCATCCACAATTCCTAAGCATTCCATGAGAAACAACCTTAAACAAGAAATGAAATTATAAATTGAGTGAGCATACCAATCAGAAAAGAAACCAGCAAATAGGATAAAATAGGCTTATAGATTGCATATATAACATAATCAGTAATCCAAAGTACATAAAAATTTTTGAACTTAGCTCTGTATACAAAAACTTGATAGCCTCCCCTTGTACAAAATTCGAACCCTCCCTCATTCTACAGTCCTAATTTTATCTTGGTTACATAAAAAACAGTTACCTAACCGAATAACTACCTTTTAGGTCATACCATCGAATCACTTAACAAAGTAAAGTTGTTCAAACTAAACTAATTTTTTACAAAAATTAACTAACAATAACTATCACTTAAAGCATTTTACAAATCTTTAGCAGCCTCTTCCAAAAGGGCTATCCCTTCCAAAGCTTGAGTCTTCCTCCTGGTTCTCTATTGTTCAGCTTCTAGGTCTTCGACTCTTTTAAGAAATTCCTTATTTGGTTGAGTTACTTCATGAACTGTCTACTTCAGCACTGCACACAGACTTTGTGTCTGTATTTTCCTCTTCAACGCTTCCTTGGAGACAACAATTAACTCTTGTTAATGGATATTAATCTCATCTAAATACTCTCTTAATCTTCTGTTAGCAACTACTAACCCTTCATTTGTTTCATGCAGGAATTGTATCTGATACTTATACTATTTGATGCTTCTTTGTAGGTTCTCATTTTCAGAATCAATACATTTTTCTTCTGTAGCTGAAAATAGTCCTTCTGGCATCCAGGGAATCTTTAATCTCTTGAAGATATCCTCATCCTCCTCTTGTTGTTGTTATGTCATAGTTACAAGAACCCATGGAGATTCATTTCCTTCAAAACTGCATTGAGTTGATGGTTCTGCAATCCTTTCTCAATCTGCACATAAACTTGTCATGATTGATTACTGCTTCATTAAATCATCTTGATGATGGCTTAAATTTACTTTCCTTAGAACCTCTTAATAGCTCTGAAATTTTAGTCTTAGTTGAGGCTGAATTATCCTTCAAAGGAACCTGTTTCTTACCTTTAATCTCTCTTATATTCAAGATTTCATCCTCTTATAACTCTTCTTGGGAAGAAGAGTATTCTATTACAGTGATTTTCTTTTGAGCTAACTTAGGGTTTAACAGCTTTTCCATGTTTAATCTCAATTTATTCCTAGGTATGGTCATAGGTCTCCAGCCTACCCCTATCTCTCCCAGCATGCTCAAATATTTTCCTTGGTGCTTAATGGATCCAAGCTAAACCACCTTTCTTTTGACTCCTTGTGACACCAACATTTCTTCAGACTGCTGTTGTGAACCCTGTGCACTGTTAACCCTAGCTTTATCAATTAGTGGGCTTTCCTTACTTTCTGAATGTAGTCCTATATGGACTTGTTCTTGTTCTAACAAACTTTCATCTACTCCCTGATTTACTTCTTCATTAAGAGTACTTTCTACATGATTTAAATCCTGCGCTTGAACCTTTGATGGTTCATCTTCATCAGCTTCATTTTGTTGTTCACTTTCAGGCTTTTCAACCCTTTGTGTCATAGACCTTTCTTGTACACTATCTTCTTATGCTTCGACTATCAACCTCTTTCTTCAATTTTTTGACTAAATTATGTGCTTTGTTCACTTTTCTTTTCTTGGATTGGTCCTCTTTCTCACTTTGAAACCCAGACGAGAATAAAAAATAGTCCTAGGTATTTTCCTTGTTTTGGAGCACTGTACTTATGATTAACTTTATCAGACCATGATGAAATATGGACTGCTGAGTATGATCTTGATGCTCCTTTATTCTACTGGACATCTTTTGTATACTTTTAAGCAAAAAGAAAGGAAGATTCATCTTTGATTCATGATTTAAATGCTGTAGAAACCTGAAATGATATTTAAATACGAAGGCATATCTTCCTTCACAAGTTACACAGCTTTGAAGGATTTTGATTGGTTTTCTCCACTCTGGTTTGAAATTCTGTATATGTACTCATTTACCCCATTCTGCAACAACATTTGGAAGGAAGTAATTCTCTTATCAATTAAAGGTAAAAGGTACCTTCTTGAACCAATACTCACCTTCATCAGGAATTCCTATAGCCTCTGCTATTAGCTCTCTAGTCAGCTCAATTTTTAGGGTATCAAATGTGACTATGTCTTTGTCTAATCCCTGAGCAAATTTGTATGAAACCTCTGTATGATGGCCATCAATTTTCTCAAAATAATTCAACCAACCTGCTTCTGAAAAATAGCCTTGCACAATCAGGAAAAGTTTGAACCCAAGACATCTCTGAAGGCTCGGCTCTATTTGTTTTCCCACTTTTCTTCATTCTGGGTGATTGACCTTAATTGTGCTTCCTCAGCAAAAAGTTTAAGACTATTTGAATGTTTGTTATTTTATCAGTCAATCATAAGCTGATAAAATTAAACCCTTGATATGAATTTTCCTCCATAAACTGATAAGTATTTCAACCCTACTGACAGAAAAGATTTGGCATTGAGAAAAAATCGAGTTTATAAACTTGCATTCTTAGTTAACATCAATAACTAATCCTCTGTCAAAACGAACCCGAACACATGGAGCATGTCAGTAATTCATTTCATACCTGTCTTAATAATAAATTCCATTGCTAAAAATCAGCTTTCTTGGCTTCCTAGGCCTCCAATACCCTTCTTAAGTCTGTCTCTGACTGCCACGACCGCGCCAAACACTTACCATGCAAACCCTAAATGGATAAATGTCTTCATTCTTCAACCACAAACTGCCAGGTCTCAAATATGGTTTCTGTGATTTTCCATGCATTCTGTAATGCATAATTGATAATGAATTAACCTCATCATGCACAATCATTGTTGTTTAAGTGATTTGTATCCTCTAACCTCCGGACGGCTACAATTCAAACAAATGATTTTTACCTCATCTCAAAACACTTGTCAAAATGATTATTTTAGCCCAAAAACGTATCAAACTCCTCTACAGGTGTGAATAACTCTTCTCATGCGCAAATTTTGGAAATCATGAGAAAAATCATGACTTTTTTCAAAAGCACGATTTTCTTGTAGCGCCCTTGTTCACGTTTTCTGTGCTTGCGCTACAAGAATATATGTTTAATGATTTTTTAACTAAAATTCAAAATAATGTGTTAAATTTTGGTAAATAGCTTTTAATAAAACCTTATGATATTTCTTTAGACCTTTTCATAAATACATACATCCTATAAGCCCATAAAAAACTATGAAATCTACAAAATTAAAAAGAAAACTTATAAAATCAATCATAAACAAAAATCTACTAGCAAAAAACCAAGTGCAAAAATGTTAAAGCGATAAGAAAAATCATGTTTTATGATAAGCATATAATTCAAACTAGAAAACAAAAACAAGTTATAACAGGTACAATTGATAGGATTGGAATGGTACTAGTCAGGGAAACAAGAATGATGATTGGGGTAATATTTGAACTTACAGTTGAGACAGGGGTTGATGAAGTGGTCGAGACAATGAGCGACAATGTGGTAGATGTGGGGATAGTTAGTTGAGAAGTCAACGAGGTCGGTAAAGGATGAGTTAATCGAATGAATGTTTCCACTATGGTATGCATAAGGACCAACTGCGGTAATGATCATGACAATGGTAAAGGTGGAGGGTGGAATGGCCAATTATAGAAGCGAAGTGATAGAAGGTAAAGACATTGCAATAGATAGACTTCCATACTAGAGAAAGGATTTAATTAACAAAATTTTCAGTTTTTTCTTTAAGGAATTGGAAACTTGTGGTGGAGGAGAAGGAGAAATGGCCAACTAGCTTGGTGAATTTACAACTTCCAGGATTAGATGAAATGTGGTTAACTAGGTTAATTTATGAAATATATGTGACAAAGAGTCAATAAAGTTTAGTAATATCAAGGGTTTTGGTTATGGAAGTGGAAGATGATGTTGTAGTAAGGGAATTTTCTTCTTCTAGATGAGTCGGGGAAGGGGGAAAGGACTCATTTGAGACGTCGTCTGACTCCTCCTCGTGAGATTTTATTGTTAACTTTAACTTTTTATGCAAGGGAGTTAAAGGTGAAGTGGTCACCTCTATTTATCCCAACAAGGTTGTTATTGTGTAATATGTAAAAAATTTCTAAATCTACAGCTCAATAGTGACTTTGTTTCTATCTACTTTAATTATAATAGACTTGGACTACTCTTGTAGTACTACTAAGTCTTATCCAGTGGTAGACATCATCAGCAACTTCCTTTTATTCAATTGATGTTGATTTCCCTTTCCTTTGACATTTTGTTGGAAAGTGAGAATTTTCTCGATGACTTGGTTGTGTTTCTCTTTTTGGAACGACTCGTTGAAGTCAGGATTGATCCCTTCTTTTATCAACAATTACTCTTCTTCTTTTTTAGTCGATTTTGTCTTCTTCTTATTCTGACTTTGTCTAGTCAACAGAATAAGTGCTAACATGTTCTCTTGTGGTTCATCATCTAAACCAAATGTGGTCATGTATAATGAAGTTTCGTTCTGGTCTTCGACTTCACCATCCAAGAGGGATTGCAACAAATATGACTATGAAGACCAATCCAAAGTTAGAATAGGTAATATAATATTTGAATCCCTATAAATATTGGTGAATATCTCTTTTACGTTCAGATAATAGTCGAAATGATAGGAATCTCCTCTTCCACCCTGCAAATTCCAAGCCTTGGTATGGTTGAGGTCAAACTGGAGCTAGATGTGGGCTAGTGGGGGTAAGTTGTGATGAATGTGATAGGGTACTCTTCATCGATTTCACTTAGTATTTAGTGCTTGGAACCAATTTTCAAATAGTGTCTTATCTTTTTCTAGACCAAGTGGTGATCCCTTAGGTGTGAAAATTTTGAATTTCTTCATGATTAGTGGTTTTGTGTTGGTGAATACTAGTTCACCGACCAGGGTTACCTTTTCCATCGCTATCCATATGAGGAGTGATGAAAAATGGACTGTCTACCTAGTTTATTAACATATAATTTTACAATTATTTTTAACTATTGCAGTCATGTGGTTAGCCTAGTTAAAATCTTGGTTTCATATGCAATAGATTTTATTATTTCTAACATTTAGAGCTTTAAGCTGGATGACTGGCCACAAATGATCAGAGATAGTGATATTATTACTGATGTCCATTTTATCAATGGGTATTCAACTTTGTTGATGATCAAAACTTTGGAATTATTTTCTAATGGCATTCATGTGGATTTTTCAACTATCTCCATGGGCTTAGTTGCGATGGGTACTAGCACTCCTTTTCCTAGCAAACCAATGATATGGGAAATGAGGGAATCATTTATTTCTGTGGGCTCATATAACCAGATTTTTCCATCATGGTATATTCTCACTATGAATTTGGTTATTAGGTATTTCAGTTTTCCATGGCGGGTTAGCCAAGACACATCTAGGTAATGGTGAAATTTCACAATGGCTAGCTTATTAACTTCATCAATCCACTTGTTATCCCTGATTCCCGTTCCTTTAGTTCTGCATATTGTCTTACCATTTATTCTTTTCCACTTTGGATTTCTTAATTTGGTTCATCCGAGCTTGTAGGGACATCAACATTTCTTCTTCCTGTTGTTCTTTTATTTTGTTTTCGGCTTCCATCATTTTTGTTGATGTTGCAGCTTTCTTGGGTTCCAATTCTAGTAGCTGGTATTCAAAAATAGAGAGATATAACTATAATTCATCGATTTTTAGATAGAATGTGTTTTCTATATTTCAAAACGCAAAGTTTTCCAACAATATTCTTGTACTAGAGTATTTATAGGCATAGAAATTGGTGAGTATTTTTTGTCCGTAGGTGAGTGCATTAACTGTGATCTTTATGGGGACAACTATTTCACACATTTGATGAAACTTATGTTAGAATATTGGTTCGCGGTCCATCAAATTCACTTGATGGTCGATGGTATTGAGGATGGTCTTATCCATGCTTTACTTCTTAATTAGTCTCCTCATTCCTCGTCCAATAAGGAGTCATCTTCATTGGCCTAGTTTCTTATTTTCTAGGTTATGAATCAATCGTCTCATTTCTGGATTCTTTTTTATTTTGTTCGGTATTAAGTGAAGGTATTCTACTTCTTGGCTGTTGCATACTTGCACTTTCTTGCTTTTCCTCCTCTACCCAATCAATGGTCGTATGTGTTAAAGTGCTTCTCACCTTCTAAGGTCCATGTCTTAGTTCCTATTTTATATTTGATTCACACTTAAGTTAGTTATGTAATTGTTTTTAAGGATTTAGTTATTCTTTCTAATTAAAAATACACAAACATGGGGGCACAATGGACAACTAATGGTGATACAATCATTAGTATAAAATGTGCCTCTTTATAATTGATATCTCTTCATTCAACCTCAATTAACGACTTTGGAGAAGACTTGACCCTGGAGTGATTTTACTAAAACATAACATGTATGGTTAAATTCTTTGATGATCTAAGGGCCCATCCATGTTGTTGCTATCTTTCTTGTCTTTCCTTTTATATTGATATCATACAAGAGTACTATACTCTCTGACTGAGATATCCATATTCTTTATGTTTCTATCATGCTAATATTTCTACTATTGGTTATGGACTTTCTAATGATAAATAACAAATAGTCTTTGTTCCTCAAGTTTTTGTAGCTTAAATACTCTGTCTTGGGTAGCATGTACAATGTTCAATTGTAGTACTTATGTGATTATAAAGGCATCATGTTTTAAATGTAGTGGTACAATTGCTTCCTGGCCATAGACTAATTTTAAGGGTGTTTGTATGGTCGATCTTTCATAAGTTGTTATGTATGCCCATAAGATAACATGAATTTTGTCATCCTAGTCATCCTTATGGATATTAAAAAAATTTGTTAATCATTTTGTAAGTGTCTTGATGAATGCTTCGATGGAACCATTCAAATAGGGGTCATATGATGAACTCTTGTGATGGTCTATCCTGAATTCTTTAAGTAATACTGCTATAGTCTTATTATTAAAATGTATTCCCCTATCAATGATTAATGTGAGAGGATATAAAAATATTGTAACAATGTTTTCATAGATAAAAAAATTTGCAACCTCCCTTAAGCATGCTTCGACGAGTTCTAATTATGCCCATTTTGTGACATATTCGACTATGGTGATTATGTATTGAGCAGTCATTCGTCAGCCAGGAACCTAGAATGGATCGACAAATTTAATGGCCCATATTACAAATTTTATATTTGGGTTAACTAATATTAGATTCATTTCATTCCATTAGACCAGTCAACCTATTCGCTGACATTTTTCACATTTAGTGATATAAGTTTTATAATTTTATTCAGCATCGCCAACCATAATCTAGATTGCAATATTTTCTTAACAGTTGTGTTGACTTGAAAGTTCCCTCCTACTCGTATTGAGTGTGATTCATTGATAATGGAGTAGTTTTTGTGGTCGAGGACACTCCTATGGAGTATGTCGTCCTGTCCCATTTTGTAGGAACCCATTAATTAGAGTGTATGGTGCTTCTTACATTAGTATTTCTATTTTCTTTCCAGATGTCCTTTCTGGAGCTTGCCCTTCCTGTAAGAATTGTGATATGTCTTTTAGTTCATTTGACATAGCCTCGACTCCAAAGACATGGGAATCAAGTAGTTCATCATATATTTCATCATATTCTTATCATGTTTCTATGTGTGACAAATGATCCAATCTGACATTGGACATACCTAGTCAGACTATTATCACGAATTCAAATTATTGAAATAACAAAATCTAATTCCATATTCATCCATGGTGCAATGGTTTGTTAACTAAATACTTCAAGGCCTAATGATCTATGAAATTTACAAAGTAGTTATCCAACAAATAATGGCAATAGTTTTGTAGAGTGAAAATCATACCTAGACCTTCCCACTCTCTATTTGAATAAAAAAAATTAGATATTTTTAGCTTCCGACTAACATAGGTGTTTCAATAGTCGATCTTGTTGTCACTGGGTTGGTTTAGTATTTTTATGACTGCAATACCTTATGCATCGATGCAGAAATGAAACTTACTATACCAAGTAAACTTATTAGACCAAGGGAATTGGAGGATCGAGGCTTTAACTAGCTTACATTTAAGAATTTCAAATGATTTGGCACATTTTGTTGTCCATCTAAACTCAACATTTAGTTTGAGAAGCTCCTCTAAGGGGTCAAATGCCATATTTGAATAATTTCAAATGGATTTTATGTAGCACCCTATATGTCCTAGCAATATTCTGACTTTGACCTTTTACAAATCAACCTTTAACATCCGTTCCTTACAAACAACATGACCCAAAAATATTCCGATGGGGGTGAAACATATGCATTTCTTGATATTTAATGATAGTTGAACATGTCAACATATTTATAACATCAATTGAATCCACTGAACATGGTATCTTAGTATTATATATATGGTCCAACCGTCGAAGTACACAACCATGGTTTTATATAAGAATTCCTAAGATCCTTTATCATGATTCAAGAAAAAACTACAAGTGCATTTTTCAATCCAAAGGGCATAACTTTGTTTGTGAACAACCCAAATTCACATACAAATATAGTCCTATGTTGACCCTCTTTTTCTATGGTCGCATGATTGTATTCTAAAAATCCATCTACGAATTAGTAACATTTGTGACTGGAAACTTCAATATTAATGTTTCCATCCGCAAAGGTGTAGGTCAGAATGGATTTGTAAAAGTTACTTTGTTTAATCCTATGAAGTCAACTCAAATCCAAAGTATTTTTGGGTCATGTTTCTTAGGTTGGATGACCATTGAGCTATCATGTGCAGACCAGTCGATGGCGTATATAATTCTGGTGGTTAGCATATTTTGTATTCCTTTCTTAAATATATCCTTATATTTGTGAGCCAATTTATAGGGTCCCTTCTTAACAGGTTTTGCATTTGGCATAGCATATATCTTCATTTTTCCCATTACCTACACTAATCCTTTTAAATCCTTATAAGCTATTGAAAACATGTCCTAGTATTCTTTCAAAAGAATCAAAATTATCTCCACTATCTACTACTTCGACCAGTAATATCCATTTTTTGCTAATTTGGGTCTTCCGCCGTTGGATATGTTGACTCCTCTTGTATTCATTTCAGCATCCATTCATTCTAGGGATTTTGATTCATCAATATGTCATTTACCTTCTTTAAATTTAGTAAACGATGGACTGAAATATTTTTCTCTTATATATCCATCTTATTCTTTATCTTTAGTAGATACTTTCATTACTAATTTAACGATATAGACAATACTAAGATAATCTCTCTTCCATTTGAAACTTTTCACAAGGGTATTATTATTTTATAGGTCCAAGCGAGTTGTGAGGCATACATGTTTCTTCTAGTTGGTTATGGTATTATTACAAGTTGGGTTCGATAAATGAGTAGATGTAGTCTTGACTGCACCGACTGGTCCTTCTACTGGTTTGATAAAAAATTGAATTTCTTCTATAGATTCTCTAAGGAAATCTTCTGCGAGAGTAAAAAAAAAATCCTTCAAAAAATTTTCTTTAAGTGATTTTGAATTAAATGTGTCATCTTGTTCTTCTTTAATTTTGTACCATTTACTAGGAAATTCATACAATGTGCTTGGGAACATATGTGGGCATTCCCTTTTATCGTAGTAATTGATTCTTGTCCATTAATTTTTACAGGTATTGATATGGTTGACTAGATCGATTTGGGAATTTATGCTTCTACTATCAACTTCTTTCCTCCAAATCACTCAACAAAGTAAGTTTAGGTTGTCATCCAAGTATAGAGACGAGACTAATGAGTGTCCCACCAAAGTGCAGCTTGACCCATGAAAGTTTCGACTAAAATTTGTAGTCATCCTTTCTCTCTAACATTTTTAGATACTTAGTCAACATGAATCAATGGTGCTTCACATTATTTGTAATGAATTGATGGTAAATTAGCCGGTTCATTTCTATTCAGCACCAAAGTTGGATACTCCCTTTATTTCTTTCCGAATACTTTTGAAATTATAGATATAACAAAATATTTTTGCACCAAGTGTCAGGTAATGGATTCATTCATCCAACATTCTTGTGCTTGAGCTTCATAGTTTTCAATATGACAGACGTATAATTTTGAGTCTAAGTTTTGTCTAATCAACATGGGCAATCCTAGATGGATATCCCCAGTTTCATTAGGCTCGACCGAGTATTTGTTATTTTTCATTACTTTATATAGTCACATTATATTTGTGTCATTGTCATCAGGCTCAACCCAAGCTCTACCTTTGGATGGTTATATGGTGCAATGACCTTTTTTCCTTCTCCTTACATCTTTATTATATCCTTTTCTAATGATATGGAAGCCTTCATCTTTCTTCCCCATGGTTAACCTAATATCACAGAGAGGAATTTAGACCTTCTTTTGGATATATTACTTAAAAATCAACTTGAGTGTTGATACAAATTCTTGTAGTATTAACATTCTTCCACTTTCCTATTGGTTCAATTAAGCCTTGATCAATGGGCTTAAGATGTATTCTCAACTTAGACGATTATGGTCAACTCAATCTTTCTCAAGTAGATTTGGTCATTATATTTTATTGAGATTCGAAGTCAAGGACAACTTGTGAGGTAAAATATCCCTTGACTTTGAGGTAGACTAATGAATCAATATCAACTTTTTATTTTTTATTTAGTCCACATAAATTTTTATAAATCTTATCATTGCTCGAATTACTTCTTATCATGTACATCAGATCAATGAATCAATCAATGACATATTCTTTTGTCATAAGTTGCAAGAATTCATTAAGTATTTTGTTTCTTGATTCTGGAGTAGCTTCCTTAGATTCCAGATCTTCAAAAAAAAAATGCAGCATTATCAAAATATCCCTTTTCTTATGACAGGATAATTATTCTCTTTACTTTGAATTTTAGTAATGTGTGAATTGTTGCCTCTTGTATTCATGCCTTGTCTAGTAATGTTATGCAATTTCGTATAATTTAGAGCTTCATGATTAGGTAGAACATACAAGAGATTGAAATTCTTCTTATTGATAATTTTTTTGAGGATGATGAGGAAATATTCTAATGAATGATCGCCCACCCCCCATTTTATACAAAATTTTAGATTTACATTGTCCTTCCAGGGACAAATGGAACTCAAGTGTTCTTCACTATTGCATATGAAACATTGAGACTTCCTTCAACTAAGAGGATGATTAGTCTTGACTTTTTTATTATTATATCTCCCTTGACCATTGTAACTACCTTGCATGTTGTAGCCATTGTTTTGTTGGTCATTGCTTCTAATGTATCGACCATTCTCTTCATTTTGGTCGACGGTCTAAACTTGATAGAACAACTAGTGATTTTGTTTGTTCTTCATATTTAGCGCACATTATGGATAATGCATGAATTATCCTAATATATGCGACACCATTTAGGATTAGCATTACTTTCATTGTATGGACAATATGTTGTGGTGTGAGGCTTGAATCCTTTATATATATCACAATAGTAAATCATGTGGACAACTCAACAATTGTATGGTGTTCTTTAATCGGTGAGTGGTCTTATTTCATATGAGAATTTTTGTTGTTAATCATACCAACATTTATATTTAGTGTGGCCCTCCATCAATCATGTCATACACCATAGGCCACTATGTCACATGGAAATTTGTTGAAGGGATTTTTGCTTGACTTCTACTTTTTCTTCTAGTATTCTATCGACATGTGTGACTATGAATCATCATTGGACTCAACATTTTGGGATTTCTTTAAATCAGCCTCATATGTTATGAATTCATGTAGTCTCATAGGTCTTCTATTTTTGGGAAGGAGGTTCATGACAAACCATTGGATCAAGATAGTTTGATAAATCTTGTATAATATTTGGTTGAGTAAATATTTGAATATTTTATCATACTCTAGAACTATTTCACTTGGAATTTTTGTTATATCTGTTAACCTTCTAGAAGCTAAATACTTATTGTCTTGAGTTTGAATTTTTTTTGTAAAGTTATGATTTATTTCATCTTTTTTTCTGGTATGATTTTAAATGAAATTCATGTACCAAGTGAGTTCTCTCTTGTAGATGCCACTTGCAAATTGTGCTATCTATAAATTCTCATCATTAACAAGATTATATTCCCACATGATCTTGCAAAAAAACTAGTCTATTTTTGGATATTCACCTCCCTCGTATATTGGGAGGTGTACTGAATTAATATTGGAAAGATTTTGATTATTACCTAGAATGAAATTACCAGTTTTAGGGGTGCTTACTTTTTTCTATGAAGTTGTCTGCCACGATAGTCTAATTTATTCTACTAAATATTTGTTTTAAATTCAAACATATGATAGAATTCATGCTTCAATAGATAATGTTGCTCGAAAGGGGGATGCTTCCACATGCTTTGAATAGAATAGGTGAAAATTGGTTCTTCTGAATTTGGGTGCAAAAGTAATACAGTTACCATGAAGTGGTCTTTGAATCATCATTCGATCCATGATTCATTAAAAGCAATCTAGTCAACACCATATGCTACTTTCTCCATTTCCAATACCCAAGTCACACTCGATGATATTTATTACTCTTGGATAATGAGTCAAAATCATTGGGAGTGGATCTACATGACTTGCAGCTGAAGTATTATTATTTGCAAAGCTTTCATACCTTTCTCTATTGAATGATCGACTAGTGTTGTAGCTTCATCCTTTCTCTTGTATGGTCAAATTTCCCTATAATACTTTTGGTTGCTCAACCTTATCAACCAGATTCTTCATATTTGTTTTGTTACAAAGTAGACTTAGGATGTTCCTAAGTTCTTCCCATTTTTTATGTCGGTTTTTTTCCTTTCAATTTTATGAATATCTGTTTTCTACTTGTGGTTGGACATATATTTTTCATTGAGTGATACTTAGTTTTATATAGCTTCATTCCATTTTCATTTTTTCAATTAGTATCATTTATTCATTCATTTCATGTGATCAGTGACCCCCCCCCACCCTTTTTGACCCAATTACTGATGAGTGTGGGTTTAGTAATGAATCATGATTCTCATTTACTGAAAAAATAGTCCCACTCTTATTCTTGTAAAAAGTGCTCCTAGTGTGTTTCCTTTTTTTCCTAATTTGAGAAACTAGGGCCCAAAGGAGGTCTAAGTTTGACTATGTGTCCTTCGCAAGAATCAACTTGTTCATGAAATTTATCTGGCCTTTGCAAGAGTCAACTTGTTCCTTCTAGAATAATTTTGAATATAGTTTGAATTTTTTCTATTCCACCAATATTAGATTTCCTCCTCAATCGCCATTTATGTACAAATGTTCATGCTTTGTATTGCTTAAGTATTATTGGCAATGGAACCAATGTTGTAATCTACAAGATTACATTAGGTTACCACTAGTGCATTATGATGCATATCATGTATGAGAACAAGCATACATAACTAGAGAAAGAAAAAATAAGAATATTGGTCACACCAACAAACAATCTTATATTATATTTATATGCCACAATGTAGAAAAGGGGTTAATAATATCTCTATCACCTTGCCTCAAAAACTTCTATATATGAAGCATACAATCAGTTAGACATTTGTAACTATATAACTGTTTTCTATTCAGCCTAGCCGACTTGACTATATTGGGTCGAACATTAGGTGGTTGGTCAAAAGACCTAGTTGTCTCATCAACTAGGCTCCTACAATAGTGTGCATAATTTTTTCCTTTAATAAAGGATCTTGTGTCTTGAAAATGCATAAAAATAAAAATAAAAAATATCAAAAATTATGAAACTGAATGGTTGGAAAAGTAGTTTCTTGGGTGTAACTCCTTGAAACCACCCTCCCAACTGCCTCAACCATGTCCAAAGTGTATAAATTAGAAATATACAGACGATA
>LPNX010852855.1:60253-102388 GCA_001517045.1 Pseudotsuga menziesii | reverse complement strand
TCTCTCTCTCTCTCTCTCTCTCTCTCTCTCTCTCTCTCTCTCTCTATTGATTATGTTTCCTTCTAAATTTTTCATTTATGGTATGAATCTAAGTCAACAATCCTAGGATATTTTTAGTAGATATCTCTCCTTTTCTATGTGATAGTTAGTCATTGATATTAGAGTTTTTTTCCCATAATTGAATAAGTGAATCAACTATGGAAGAATCCCTTCAATTATTATCTATATGGACTCCTTAGGATTAGTATTGTAGTATTTAGAAACCTTTGTATCTATATAACAGCCCTTTTCCCTGATTTAAAAAGAAAGATTGCAATTTTTTTAGTTTTTTTTACCTTTTAGGATGTTACAGGAAACACGTTATCATTTAGGAGGGTAAAGGAGCATGCACACACACTTTTGACCAAGGTACAAAAGCATGCATATGCACCTTTTTCATTGCACAGGAGCGTGTACCTAGTTAGGGGGGGGGATAGTTGAGGTTTGTCAGTGGGATCTCAACCTTTCTTGGAATTTCAAAATTATTATTTTTTAGCCTTGTAAATAACCATTTAGTGTTTTTTGCATTATTCCCTTAATGAAAAGTAAAAAATTGAGCATCACATAAAACATAATTATTTTGGATCATGTGGGAATATCTTAGGTATTTTGATGCTATTGGAAGTGTTTGCATATAAAGGAAAATTTTATATTTCTTTCATTAGCATGATATCATGAAAATCATAAAGAATTTGCATGATATCAAGAAAATCATAAAGGATTTTCACAATATCATGATATCATGAAAATCATAAAGGATTTTCACAATATCATGATATCATAAAAAGGATTACTTGCGTTAGTTATAGTAATTTTCTCAAAATTGCATCTCATTTAGGATTTGAAAGGTTCTACTTGCTTTTTATGCTCAATTGTTGTAATTTGTTTATTGTCAAGCATCACTTTCAAAGTTTTAAGTGGTAGTTTCCATTTGCAAGTAATATATTTTGTATATTTTAATTTGAGATCGTCATCCTTTTCTCACTTATGCATCTCTCTATGCAATACAATCCTTTAAAAGAAACACAACAAAATGAACTAGAATTGTTTTTCTTTCATAGAAAACCATCCGTAGTCTAGGTTATAGGGCCTTGGTTGTAGGTGTTAAGAGTAAATTATCCAAGGCCATTTAAAACAAAATGAATATCTCACTAATTTAATTAATAAATCCAATAGTAGCAAAAGGATTTGTTTGGGAATCATGCCTAACAGGTGCATCAAGAAAATGGTCAAGTAAGTAGGAAATTGAGATTATCCCATCATTTATTCCTTGGTAAGCTATGTGAGTTTGGGAGAATTAGGTAAGTGGAAAGTCATGAGGGTGACACCACTTCTCTGAAGTTTTGGGTCAAGGAAATTTTCCTATGTTCCTTTCCTATTTGCATACATCTAACCCATGGTTATTCCACCTAACTGTCAATTGTGAAAGTGGTGGTCATAGTTTCTTGTCCTAGGTTTAACCCTAGTGATTGCAAGTATGAAGTTCTTGTGGTACCCGATACAAATGCCTAATATTTGCCTCATCCCCCATGCCAGGGTTCTAAACTTCATGAGGGTACTTGCACCGTAGGTTATTGTTGCATGATGGCTACCGTAACTATCTCTCACACCTTCATTGTTTTGACTTGGGCCCTAATCATCCTAGGATGATCTTTGGAATTCCCATGTTCATCTCTTCATTGATTTAAGTTAGGACTTAACCACCCTGGTTTGATTTCTGGAAGAGTGAGTTGCTAGGTTGTATGGTGATTGTAATTTTTTTAACCCTTAGAAGTACTTAAAGATTTTATTTCTAAACTAGAGGATATGGATAAATTTCTTGAGAAGAAAAAAGAAGGGATTTGTTGGAAATGTTGGTGCTCCCTTGATGGCCACCTCAAATATTCCTGGAATTACTATGGGGTTGCTTATTTGGTTGTTTTCCACTTTGAATGTCCCAAATTTCCATGGTGCTTTTCAAATAATACTTGAATGAAAATATCATAATTCATCAAATCTATTTTCCTTATTTTCCAATAAAATATTTTCCTCTTCCTTCTTCCTCATATAGTGGCTCCTAGTAATGGGAAGTATAAAAATACAATAAAGAGGAAGAATAAGAAGAAGATGAAAATATAATGGGGCATGCCACCAGTTGATCCAAGTCATGTTGGCGAAAATTCCCTATCCAATGCAATTCGTGCTAAGGGAAAGTCTCCAATCACTATAAGTAATATTGGAGACAAGTATCAGTCACTACAAGTCATACTAGAGACAAGAAAGTAGCCTGTCATGTCCCCATGCCTCCGACCAGCGTAGAGGACGCGACCCAAACTTTAAGCACAGCGGGCTGAGAGCCCCGTGAACATGTGCATTCACAAAATTGCTAAAATAGAATGATTAAACATACACACATGAACATTTATCATGCATAGATGCAAACATCTATCAGGAACAGCGGAAACATCATACATTTAAGCAAGCATTCATTTAACATGTTCATCATTTTCATTAACAGTAAATATAGTTGCAAAAGTAAAAATGGACAAAATCACTTATCTTATGATGAAATCGATCCGCAACCAGCTACATCGCTGCAATGTTCCACCCAACCATAGGCCAACATGCTCCTTAATCTCTCAGCAGTGCTGCCACCCCCGAGCTGGGCATGATTCTCCAAGGAATAAGGGAACTAGCAGGCTTACACATAGCCAGGGATATACAAAACACAGTCAAGCCAACACAGTTGGGTTTATCAGACCATCAAGGAGTTGGGAAAGGCTCAATGCTAAGCTGGTGAGCTCATTACAGAGCTGAGAACACCTACACCAGAACTAGCCTGACCTCTAAGACACCCAAACACACCCAACACAAGGAATCGATCCCTTCTCTGCTACACAGTCCCTCAGGCCCTGCATTCCCTTCTAGTGCTATTCAGGGGTGATGGAAAAGAAGGCCAGCCCTCTAGCTCTGTCTGTGTGGTTTCTAGCCACCAGGTTTATCAAGCAAAACTAAGCCCCCATCCCTACTCCCAATACAGTCTGAATACCAACCATTGCACTCAGGAAATCAATTTAGCTATCACAGCTTAAACCAGGGAAAACGACTTCAAACCATCTACAGCAGTCCCCAAATGTAACAGCAAACACAGGTCATGGCCTGGGGAAATTAACAGCCCCTGAAATGCATCAGTGGACGTGGCTCACAACGTGGGGAAAACTCAACCCGTCCTTGGGCAATGAAGTCGCCGGGAAAACATACATAGACCATGCTGGGAAAGAGATTATAGTTCCCCAGCCTGGGCATGAATGAAAACGACAACGCAGGACCCATGAATCAGTTCGTGAGGGAAGAATACAACCACACCATCCGTAGATCTATAGAGGAAAAATACGCGGATAAAAACCAGGAAAATCCTGTGTGTGGAAAAAAATCCGACCCTGTGAGGAATGAACAGACAATGGAGGTCCTGCGTGAGGAAAAATAGCTCCGTTTTTGTCCGTGGATGAACAAACAACAGGAAGGACACAAAAATTGGAAGTGCATGAGCCTTCAGCACAGTTGTGGAGAGAAGAAGATCTGCGTGAGAGGATGAACAGCAAAATCGTGGGTAGAGTGTGCGTGTGGGTGAGGACTGACAGTCCTGCCACCCCACTTCCAAGACCATAACTGCCTCAACCACCAGCATCCTTCCTTAATGAAAGTGGTTGGAATAAAACAAAGGAAGAAGACATATGGGTTTTTCTCTCATTGGCCAAGGTTGACAATTTCCCCCACCCCTATCCTTGTGAAAATCATGCCCCTTTCTCATTTTAGTTGTCGTGATTGTAGCTGGTCAGGTTCATTTTTAATTATAGATGCATATTTACATGATGACCGTCATAATATATACCGCATGCCCCGATATACCATCGGTGACAATTCAAATCCAAAACATAACATAAACGATCAATGGTGGGGCCTTGGCCTTTAGCTCCACACCCTGATCATTTACAATTTATACATCATATATATCTAATGTAACGGGGTCAAAACCGGGACATTACATAGCCATTGAAATTCATGCTAAGGGAAAGAATCCAATCACTGCAATTCATGTTGGGGGGAAGAAATCAACCAATGTGAGTCATTTTGGGAGAAAAAAACCATCCACTACAAGTCATGTTGGGGTTAAACAACTAGCTAATTCAAGTCATGCTAGGGGTATTGGAACTATTGAGAAACCTACATGAATAAGATGCAAGTCTGAGTTCCCTTGTAATATTTTCAAGAGATACCATCGTACTCATATGTTCCTTTCTATTCCTAAGTTCAAATGATGTAGTCCCTGAATCAATGATCTTATCCTTTTGAGCAACCTATGGTCTCCCAATAGCCCAATCCCATCCAACCTTTGGTTGATGAAGTGGTTGAGTCGATACAACTTTTGACAAATTCCACTCTTCATTTGAAGAGTGTTAAGATTGAAGTGGTTAAACTAATGCAATACTTGGTCATTCCCACTCTTCCCTTGGGTAGTGAAAAGATTTAAGTCACCAAACTGATGCAATATTCAGCCAATATTTCTCTTCCTTTGGAGAGTGATGTCACTACCACTCAAGTATTCTTCACTACTAGTTCCTAATGTTTTGGACAAGGGTTCACTCCATTCACTCTTAGTGAGATCCCTTCAAGCTCTAGAGGATCATTTTCTTTCATTGAAATACTTTATAAGGGCATTACCTTCCTTCTTTTATACCCTTCCAAATAAGGCTTCAAGTTAAACATCCAGACAAAAATTTCATGAATTGTAGATGAAGGAACCTTTGTTAGTATTATACCTTTGATATTCTTGAAAAGGTTTTTGTTCTCCCAAACTTATGTCAACTTTCACTCCACCAATGGCCTTTGATCGAAGACATAGTGAACCTTAGGCTTGCTTGTTCAGTTTCCTATTTCTTTCGAGGGAAGACAATATTAGTCAATTTTGTTCTTATGAAAGGCCCATTGGACTTCAATATGTTCCTTTGGGATGATTATGTATATGATATGAATGTTTTGCAATATGCGCTCTTCCATGTGATTCATTTCCCTCACAATGGAAGCATTGTCACTATTGATCAACCTTCTTTTACTGATCAATCTCTTTACTTGACCTTTTACCAAGTTTCCCCTTTGTCTTTTTATAGTATTTAATTAGACACTACCCTACCATGGGTGAATTATGTGGATTCGTATCCCTTTTGTCCAATTTATATTGATAAGGATATTCTAAGTGCATTATACCTTTTTTGGGGCTTGGTTCCAATAGTTAACAAGGTGATTCGTGTGATGGGAGAAATGGAGCCTATTCTCCCCCCTTTTTATCTAAGTGGATTTTTAGACATATGTTCTCTCTAGCATGATGTTCTTGCATTGAATGAAGCTTTCCTAGAATCTATGATTGATTATAAAATTCATTTGGACATCTCCATCCTTTCTGAAGATCATCTCCCTATATTGGATCTAGTTGCAATAAAATCCAACCCCGATTTTCCTTTTTGGTCTAATATCACTATTTGGGGATCCTTATACAATGGCATTTTAAAGTATTTGGACTATGTCATTGAGTTGCAAGTTAGTGTTCCTAGTGAGTTTGATCCTTTTGGCACATATGTATACTTTTCAAATGATGATTATTTTCCTGTAGAATATATTATTGCTTTCATCTTTGATTTTCCTTATGAGTCTGGCCTTATTGATTCTAGGTCCACATGCCCCAACATTCATCAGACTTCAGTGGTAAACCTACCTTGGTAATGAATATTATGGAATACATCGAGTTGAATATACCACTATGAAATTAACTCGTATCATATCTTTATTTTAATTATTTTTAGATATGATCATGGTATTATTGTTTCCTAGATACATAATTTTGAGTTGGATTTCTAGTTGCTTATGTATAACGATTTCCATGTTCTTCAATTTGGTTAGGTATATTTGGAAAATTTCATATAGGTTTAGTTATTCCTTGGTTATAATGCCTTTAAACCTTTTTCCACCTGAATCTTACATAGGTTCAAACCTATTGGATATTGGTGTCAACCTTCTTATTTGCATTTTGCACCAGTCCGGTAGAAGAGCCTACCTAATATGGGACACTATAGTCAACACCCTCTTGATTTGGTTCCCATGCCAAGTTTTAATCATATGCACATGAAACTTCTTAGTTGTACATCCATGAATTTGATAAGAATCCCCATGCCTCTCTTTCTTATCTATTTCTATCCATTCCCTATAAGGATCCCATTTTTATTTATTATGAATTTTCCTTTGCTCAATGCTACTTGAACAGTTATGCCTAATGCTTCACTACAACTTTCATACTATCATTGCATTCATTATGTTACTAGTCACTTGTATCCATTACATTTTTATTTTTCACTATATGTTTGGAAGAAAAATGTCGATGAGTTTCCCCCTCTTTCCCAACACCTTTTTTTGCATTTTCTTTTGCATAGGTCTATTTTGTGCACTTGGAACATAGTTGTGTGCATTGGGGCACTAATTTCTTACATTGTATTATGGCATTATTTTATTCCTTTTCAAGATTTATTATTATGAAAAATACACACACAAAAAAATATTTAAAAAAAAAGAGGGAGGGGGGGGAAGATGTTAGATCTCCATTAATATTTCGGCAGTAAGTTAGTTGTATCACCCTTGAATGAAGCACTAGTTTTGATCCTGATCAACAATTTGTATCTTAGTGTTGCCTTCAAAAACTAGAGAATGATCATTGAGCTTGTAATCTTTCAGTTGGTTACTCTTCCAGTCATTATAGAGAATGTAGTAATTCCTCTTATGTTGCATATTTATATAAGTGTTACCTATGTGTCAAATGTTTCCCAATTAGGGTTTATACATGCCTTAATTTCCATTTAGTGTTAGGGTTTTGGACCTTTGGTTATGTTCTTGAAATTCCACACACGATTAGCTCCACATGTGTGAGAAATGAGAGTGAACTATGGTGTTTAACTGGATGGGTCAACTTGTGGGAGGCATAGCTTATTCATACAAACTCTGATTGAGGTGATCTTTGGACCGTTGGAAAAGTCTCTGAGTTGAGAATTTTTTCATGGCCTATGACACTAATGATGGGTTGTTTTACCTTAAAAATGACATTTGTACCCTCAAATAGTATTCGAAATGTTATAAACACCAAATCTACAAAATGAGACTTTCCCATAAAATGGGTCCTACAAGCCAATTCATCCAATCTCTCAAACCCAAAAGATCCAAATAGGTGATAAATTATATATTCTTCCATTTGGGATCACACCACTCCATTTTGGGAGGTTTTTGGTCCGCAAAATATTATACTGAATGAGGTGAGGAAATTTGTACTCTACCTTCTCCTTGGAGTACCATTTAGCCTTGCTTGGAATTTATCCTTTCAAGCAGACCTTCTAACATTCATATTGTTCATGCCAGGTATTTTGTACTTCTTATGCAACACTTTGCTTCCCACCAACTCTATCTAATCCTCTGGTTCTAAGTTCTATACAAAAGATAAGACCTACTCAATTTTGTGATCCAACATGGAAGGCTCATAGAGTCTTGGTAAGGTCTCTAGGTGTAGAATCGTGTCAAGGCCTATTGCACTAGTGATAGATTTTTTTACTCCCAAAAAATTTCATTAATACCCTCAAATAGGCCTCAGAAGGTTCCATAACCCAAATATTGAAAATGAGACCTTCCCATGAAATGGGCCCTACAAGCCAATTCATCCAATTTTCCAACGCCAAAATCCCCAAATAAGTGAAAAATTATTTTTTGATCCATTTCATATCACACCTCCTCATTTTGGGAGAATTTTCGTTCCCAAAATATTTTTTTAATGAGGTGAGGAAATTTTTACTCTACATTCTCCTTGGAGTGCCATTTAGTCTTTCCTAGAATTTTTCCTTTCAATCCGAACTACTAGAGTTCATATTATCCCTTCCTGGTAGTTTTGGACTTCTTCTACAACAATGTGTCTTCTACTAACTCTGTTTGAGCCTCTCATGCTAATTCCTCTATAGAAGGTGAGACCTGCTTAGGTTTATGATCCAACATGTAAGGTTCATAAACTTTTGGTAAGGTCTATGAGTG
Source organism: Pseudotsuga menziesii (assembly GCA_001517045.1). NCBI lineage: Eukaryota > Viridiplantae > Streptophyta > Pinopsida > Pinales > Pinaceae > Pseudotsuga > Pseudotsuga menziesii. The sequence continues at coordinate 94,255 of LPNX010852855.1, read as the reverse complement.
TAGAATCCCGTCATGGTACATAGCTCTAGAGATGGGTTGTTTTACTCTCCAAAATGTTGTTTAGGCCCTCAAATAGGAATCAGAAGGTTCGAAACCCCAAATATGCAAAATGAGACATGCCCATAAAATGGACCCTACAAACTAATTCATCCAGTATTCCTAACAAAAAATATCCCAATAGGTGACAAAGTATATATTGATCCATTTCAGATCACACCTCCATATTTTGGGTGGATTTTGGTGCCCAAAATATTTTACTGAATGAGGTGAGGAAATTTATTCTATACCTTTTCCTTGGATTACCATTTAGTCTTTCCTAAAAGTTTCCCTATCAACCAATCATTCCAAATTTCATGCTATCTCTTCCCGGTAGTTTTGTACTACTTCTTCTACACTATGTCTTATGCTAACACTACATGAGCCTCTAGTTCTAAGTCCTCTATAGAAGGTAATACATGCTTAGGTTCTTGATCCAACCTGGAAGCTCATAGAGTTTTTGGTTTTCCACATTCACTATGGAATAAATGCACATGTCTAGGGGTAGACTAAGACTGTAGGAATTATATCCCAACTTATCTAATACCTCAAAAGAGCCATACCTCAAAGCATTGATATTGTTACCAGGACCTTATAATATTTCCTTATTCAGGTGCAACCATACTCAATCTCCCACTTTGAACAATTTTTCAACTTTGTGTTGGTCATGTCTGGACTTGTATTTTTCCTATGAATTCTTTGATGCTTCTTGTACTTGAAAATGGATCTCCCTAATATTATTAACAAACTTTTCAGCTCTTAATTCTTCACTTGTGGTTCCTTCCATCACTCCCCCTTGCTATCCATATACAAAATCTAGAGGTGAAGGTGGCATATATCCAAAACAAATTAAAAGGTGACTTTCCAATGGAAGTGTGGATTGCTATGTTATAGGATTTATGAATATAATAAATTTTTCATCAAAATGCTTCGGATGCTTTTGATGGTAACCCCTCAAAAGATGCACCAAATTCATATTGACTACTTCTTTCTTGCCATATGTGTGTGGATGGAAAGTTGTATATCTCTTCAACTTCGTGTCCATTTTCTCCCAAAGTTTGGTCTAGAAATCACTGAGAAATATGTTATCCTCGTCTGAGATGATTCTCTCGGGTATCCCAAAGTGCACCCATACCTATGTTGGAAACGGAGGCTAGTTGTTAATAATTCTTTTGTTAGTGAATGGAGGTGAATGTGAGTAAGAAACCAGAAAATAGAGAGGAATATGACCCCTTTTGTCTTTTGAACTAGTTATGTTATTTCTATAGCAAAGTTCTACAAGAACAATTCAAGTTCAATTTGATTGATAGTAATATAAGACTCTATCTGATCGTAGTAAAGAGCACTAAGAAGTGTTGTATGAGGCATGTAATGTGAGTGTGTATCTAGTTTAGTCATGTGGATTGGTAAAAGATGATATCTTGAGAAGCATAAACACTCGACTTTGGTAAAACCTTCATTTTCAAATGTGATGTATCAATAAAATACATTGGAGTAGTATTCATTCAAGAAGGGGGACCATTGGATATTGGAAGTAAACAATTCAAAGGAAAAAATGTGGTGAAATCTACATTGAAAAAAAAATGGCATCAATTTTAAATATACTAGAAATATGGAGATAATATCTCATTGGGAATCATTTTAGAGTACAGGTAGACCTTGATATCCTAAATTAAATTTTCGATAAAATATTATCATCAAAAGAAAAATTAAAATGGGTAGAAAAAATTCAAGGGTTTGGTTTTGAAATAATCTAAGAAAATTAGAAGGAAAATGTGGAGTAGATGCCCTTTCCAAAATAGAAGAAGCATCCATCTTATATTCCATTCTGGTGTGATTGAAATAAGTTCTCTAAGAATGGAAAGAAGACAAAATTACTATATAGAAATTACAATGTATAAAAGAAGGGAAGGGATATATGGAAAATTGGTAGTGGAAGGGAGATGACATTTAGTACAAGGGTACTATATTTTTATGCCTTCAATCATAGTTGAAACAACAAATACTAATGGAGACTCATAAATATCTAATGCAGGAACATTTAGGGTTCCTTAAAACATATCAAAGAATCATTTTTAAATTTTATTTTGGAAGGCATGAAGAAAGATAGTAAAAATGTGTAAGAGAATGTTAGGTGTGACAAGAAATAAAGAAGAGATATGAAAGCCTCCAAGGATACTTCAACATTCACACATACCTAATCAAATATGGGAGGAGTTTTCGATGGAATTTATTACAGGGATACCAAAATCATAAGGTAAAGATGTCATTTTTGTGGTTGTGGATAGACTCACAAAATATGCACAATTTTGTGAAGTTCAAAGTACATATACTGCAAAGCAAGTGGTAGAAGTGTTCATGAATGAAATTGATAGACTTCATGGTTTTACTAAAGTAATAATATGTGACACATATCCAAACTTTATAGGAAATTTTTGGAAATATTTATGGAAGATAAGGGAAAGAGTGACTAGATATGAGTTTAACATATTGTCCACAAATAGATGATCAAACAAAAATAGTTGACAAATATTTAGAGGGTTATCTTCATTGCTATTATTTATACAATAAATCTCAATGGTTCAAGTACATTCCTTTAGGATAATGATGGTATAATACCACCTATCATACATTTAATAAGATGTTTGAAATTTTATGTATATCCACCTCCTAGTATCACACCCTTTTGCAGGACCATTTCAAAGTACAAGAAATAGACTCAAATATGGAAATGACTAAATAAAATTTACAAATTCTTAAAAATAACCTTCAAATGGCCTAAAATAGGATGAACTAGCAAGCATATCAACATTGAAGTGAGAGACAATTTGAGCAGGGTTATTGGGTATTTTTGAGACTACAATCTTATAAGAAATATAATTTCAAACAAAACAAGAATTAACAACTAGATCCAAAATTTTATGGACACTACAAGATTCTTTGCAATATTTGAGAAGTGGCTTACAAGTTTTATCTTACTTATTCTCATATTCATAAGGTGTTTCATGTATATTGCCTAAAAAAATTTCTAAGACAAACTATGCCAATTAAAACGAAGCTTCCATAATTATATTAAGAAGGGAAATTGATTACTAAACTATAAAAATTTATAAATCAACATTCTCTATGTCTTTGGAATAGAACCACCATGTAGTACCTAATCAAGTGGAAGAACATGCCTCCAAAAGAAGCTCGAAAAACGAGAAATTCATGAAGAAACACCCTCAATTGCAATTTTGAGAAAGGATATTTTTTAAAGAAGGGGCTATATTAAATCCCTAACCCTCATTCATTATTAATATATTAGTTATGGATAGACCATCTTAGTGGTAGGTTACATCATCGTCACTTTGTCTCCTATTTATAATAAAGGAGATTCATTGGTATAAGCATCTCATATTGTCTTATGCATTGTATGCATTGTGAAAGAAAGTTGCCCCCTTGAAGTGGCTTATTATTCATTATCTATTTATCACTCTCAAGGTGTGGGCATACTTTTATTTCTCTTTATATGCTATTTGAAAATTTTGGTTCATAACAAGCAATGTGATGTAAAGGAACCATTTTGGTACTTTTGGGGTAGGGTATGTATTAGATCATAGGATTTGCAAGTGACCACTCTTTGAAGGTGGGATGTCTTCCTTCTCATGTGGAGTGGGTACAGGGGTAATAATTTACTATTGATTGTGAGCTTGAATATTAATATTGTCAACATTCATGTAAATAGTTTGGAAATAAGGATCTCACAATGGAGTAGAGGTGGATGGTTGATATGAGGGGAATAATACCTTTGGGTAGTTATTAATATTTGTAGTGGAAAGGGGTTTTGCAACACTAGTATTTAAGGAGTGGGGGGTGATTTATCTGATTTCTAACTTTCCCTTGAGTGATTTTGACATTATCTTCCTTAGTTTCCTTATTTTTGCAAGTGATGTCCATTGAGTAAATGAGGACAATGATGAGTATAACTCCTTAAAAAACTAGAAATTGTGCAAGGGCTTGTATTTATGAGATAACCATTGTTCCCCTATTTTGGTGGATTGTCATGGGTTATTTTTTTACTTGTGGGATTGGGATTACCCCAAAAATTCACATGTTGATTTGGTGGGTTATCCCTATCCCCTTGATTCTAGTTCAACATCGTGTTCTTCCCATTTTTTATTGTTATATGCATTTTGAATAAATTTGAAGATTGGATACTTTTTGTTAAGTACGGACTTGGTATTGTTGAGGATAAATAGATAAACAATATTGACTTGAGATGGGGGTAACTAGGCCTATGGTATTGAAGCTAATAGTGGAGGACTAGGAAAAGGAGAATATGTGTTATAGGGATGAAGGACCCTATTACATGTAGTACCATTAATGAAGGTCCATGTACATGAGGTTGTACAGGGGGGCTTGAGTAGGATGTGCAAGCAAAGGATTGGATGAAGAGCACGAATTATCATAAGGATTGTGGTACATTTGTGGATGCCTATATGGAAGGAAAATCAGAGGTTGTTCTCAACCATATGGTTTCCATACATGTTGGTACCAGTGGAGATGATCATTTGAATAACTTTATTGGAAAATAGGTCAATTAAATGTATAACACCATATATAGCATGGGATTTCCACAAATTATATTAACTATAAGAACTACTTTCAGGAGAATCAAGAATAATGGTGTGGTAATGCTCAAACTGGAAATATATAATATCAAATTTTTATGTATGGAAAATGGATTCCTCTTTTGTGTTTGGCATAGTGGAGGCTTCATTCTTTTCAAAATTATGCAAAGTCGAGTTTAAAAACTAGTCTAGAAGAATGGAATACTTTACGATAACCGCATATTCTATTTGATCAAGAGAGTAACTTAAATATTTTGCATGCCCTAATTTTAAGTTCAAATTTATATAAAATTGACATCTCCTACACCACTCATGAATATGGTTAGTGATATGAGTGGAAATACTTTGACTACAAGATGTGATATTTTGAACTCCATCATAGCTACAAGTAATTAAACAAATGTTAGGAATGACTTGGCTATAGACCGAAAGGAGGGATCGGACCTAGTTGCTTGATCAATATACCATTTCACAAAAGCTCTTATGAGGGTGTGTTGAAACAAGTGAAGTCTATAATAATCATAATAATGGTGTTGGATGAACACCATATGTGGAAGGACATGATCTTGGGGGATTCACTTTCTGACCCTACGATATAACTTCTGCGTTCATGGGATATTAAAGAATACCCCTAATTTCATAAGATATTAAGTATTTCCTAAAAAAAATAGTGTTCTTTCTTGCCACTACACCTTTAAAATTTAGAAAACCCCCATTTTCTCTACATATCCTAGGTGTCCATTTTTTTCCATGACACTTTTAATACCCCTTTTTATTTTTTCCTCATTAGATTACATGACACAACTCTTATAATCCCTAGAAACCATGCAAGGTGAAATATGAAATATTAGTGAGAGAAAACATTTCAATATGTGAAACATCCCCCCTAAAAACAAGTCAAAATAATCCATAACCATTCCAATCAACTTCACATCACATTCAAATCATACATATTCAAACACCACTCAAACTTCAAATACAATTGTAGTCTACTCACAACACCTTTACGTGAATCATACTAATATGACTTCATACACAATCAAACTTACACAAAATTTTGACATAAATTGCTTATTCAAACCCACCGAAACCTCCTAGATATGTAATTATAAACCCCCTGATATTGACATGTTTTAAAAATATTAAAAATATCCATTGACCCTTATATACTAGGAAATATATTGCTTTTATATTTTACTGTACTAAATCCCACAATATGAGCTCATATGCTATAATAATGCCTACTTAGTGAACCCCCCATGGAAAATATATGATTTTATGGATCTTTTCTAGCACATCCCTCAAAATTAAGGATATCTTAAGGATTTTTGGTTAGTATGGGTGTCCAAGTGGGGTCATGCAATATGGGATTGGTGATTAGCTTAGTTAAATTAGGAAGATTTAGACAAGCCAGTGGATTGGGAATTTGATTTGAGATTGGATATATTAGTGGTTGCATTAACCTATGGGTTGGAAAAAACAAACTAGATGTCAATAAATTAGATGTGGGCAAGCTTGACCTAGAAGAGCTCAAAAAGGATAGATGTAATGGAGGATTCAACATAAAGTTGAGAGGTTTATTAGGTTCTAGTATAACATAATGAGAAAGAGAAAAAAAGTGACTCGGGATTTCAAGTGAATATTAGAGTTCTTGGAGCTGATGAGGACACCTAAAATAATGTGAGGGCGCAATATTGACTATGTGTAAAAATTTCTCTCAATATGATAAATATAAGGAATAAGGCTAAGTAAAACTTAAATTACTTTAAATCACTATGTGTCAATACTAAAAATACATGTGTATGTGGTGAATCAAGTAGTTTTAGCATGTTTCAATAAATCACAATGATGTATAGGCATAAATTAACAATTTCACCCTAAAAAATAAAATGACACCATCCTAAGGATGTTACCCTTATAATATGCTCAAACTATGTAAAGATAAAAAAACCTTTTGAACACCTCTCAACAAATGGAGATGGCATCCACTATGAGAAAGCAAGAAAAGAGACAAACAAGATCCTTCCAAACACTTAAAACATATGGTAGTGAATTCAAGTATTGAAGGAGTGAGTTAAGGTATGCAAATTTACAATTATATTGAAGGAAACTAGAAGGACCCCTAGAAGACGAAAACTATCTACCTTAAGTGACCCCTCACGTTCAAGAGCAACAGGAAATGGAAACTAGTGAATTGTCACTAACCAACCTCTTCATTGATGCATACAAATAATTACCTTGCCTTAAGTAATTAGAGAATTTTCAACTTTAAAGAAATAGGTGTCTTTAACAAACAACTAGTTATGATCTTAGCATTAACAATATGAAAAATAATATCCACTTTATCAAACAAGTTTTCAATCATATTTGTAGAAAGTATTTTAGGTACCCTAATGGTCAATAACTATGTCTCAAATATAAGTGATTGTGGAAAATTATTTGGATAACTATCCCAACAACCTTAACCTAACAAAAATATTATTTTGTCTTCAAATGAGGGATTTTAGTTCATTTAAGATTAATTTTTATTTTTAATGATTCAATATGGTGCCATGAACAAAGAATTTACTTAAGGTGTGGGATGTGGGATGTGTGCACTTATATTGTGTACATGAAACTAAAATTGAAATGGTAAAAAGGAAACTACTTGTTGATAGAAATAAAATTTCATGAAAAAAAAACCTTTAACGAATACTAAATGGTAACAATATTTTTCTTTACGAATGCTATTGTCTAAACATGATTAAATCTAGATGAAAAATGTGAAGCTCAATTTCCAAATTCAAAACTATAAATGCACTAACAATATAATATTGTGAAAAAATGTTTGATAAGTACTAGAATCTAAGGATTTTTTTTCACCAACTTAACTTTCATGTTCTATTAAAACAACTTCATAAACCAACAAATAAAATATGCATTAAATCATAAAATTGTGATGACAAATTGGTGAAAATTAAGAAATTTGAAGGAAAATAAAGTGAAACTAAGTACTAAAGCTCAAAAATGGGGTTTTTATTTAACCGTTAAAAAACTTCCAATAACTTGAAACAACAACCATAATTATAGTTAAATGTTGAAAATGAAACAACCAATAAAATAGGGAAACCCTACCAACAGCGGGTACTAAAATAATAAAATTGTATTTCCTCATCTACAATATTTCCCTCAAAACTAAGTTAGCAATCAACATTAGTCAAACAACAAACCAAAGGGGGATAGGCCAAACAGAGAGTAAAATATTGAACTAACATGAAAAATAGAATATAAAAGATGGAAATAGTATGGTCATGCAACAAACCTTGGAACAACTTTGTGTACACACTTTTGTTTGAAGGAATTTCATATGCTAAAGAAAAACCAAGATTGAAACTACTTGTGGTTCAAAATTAAAAAACAAGGTTTTGAGCCCAAATAGGACCTACTAAATAGTGATAGAACAACTGAAGGAAAAAAAAAGCTATTGATCTAGCGAAAACAAGGAGGGTGCACATAATTGAGGAAAGAGATTATGAATTAACTTACCTATTAGAGTTAGTGGAGTTGTCAATTTATTTTGAATTTTTGCTATAAAGGTATACCAAATCCATTACTCTAATAGGTTTTGTTACTAGAGATAATCAACAAATAAAATAGAAAGAAAGAATGAAACTAAATAAACTAATGTCAATGTAAATATAAACCCTAGATAATACATGCAAAGAATATAAATAGTACTTATTAACATGACATAAATAAACATTTGGCATGAGAAAATGGACATTTGTATTCATATCTAAATGGAAAAATAATAACTTACTAGAGAAAATAGACATTTATATTGATCCAAATGAAAAACTAGTAACTTACTAGAAAAGTAGACATTTGTAGTGTTATTCAAATGGAAATATAATAACTTACTGGTGCACTTTAGAGTATCTTGATGTAGAAAAATAGGCTTTAAATCTCCTCTTTGGGATGGATAATCTTTCTCCTTATTACTCCAACTCCAAACTTGTAGACTATAACACTTACAAACTCAAGGGATGAAATACAATAAAACAAATGCAAGTCTCTTTATATTTTAACATCGTAACCTTAGGTTTTGGAATAGATGATTGGTGTGACCATGAGATTTAATTATAGGTGAATCGTACACAAATGATGGAACCCTCTTTATATATAGGTACTATGATTTATAGGTGAATGATGGAACCCATTTTTGATATAATACTATTTATAGGTGAATGATGGAACCCACTTTTGATCTAATACTATGTGAATGGTCCCATTACATTAATTAAATTATGGGATACTATTGGTTAAAAAGGAGTCAATCAAAAATGTGTAATGAAGGAAAGGTATCAAGACAAGATCCATATGTACCCACTACTATGTTGTTTTATATGTATGTGTGCATTAATGAGCCACAAATTAGGACATGCAAATATCAATGTATTAGGTATTGCATGTGTGTTGTGTGTAGAAACCCTCAACAATTAGGTCATGATGGTTTGAATCATCTTAATGAGGTATAAATGAAGTCACATGATAATGGGAATGGTTTCATAATGTAGATGAAGTCACATGATGATGGGAATAGCTTCATAATGGAGATTATGAGTGCAATGGTGAAGTTTCCAAACAAAACTACTCAAGCTAGTTAAGTGACAAAATTCAAGGTGATAAAAACCTACATAATAAATCACACCATAATATCTATTTCAAAAACATATAAATACATGGGATTTCAAAGTGATCTCATGATCTCATGTATGTATCACAATTATAAGTACATAGTGCACAATGTGACATGCACTTCACCTTTCAAAGTGTACTTTCTTGAATTCCTAATCAAGGATCCATTAGTATTTTTTGGAGGCAATCTCAACTACGATGATGGTGAAGTGAACCATAGCACATGGGAAAGTCTTATGGCATATAAATCACATCTATAATATTTGTGGTTGCATCGAGACTAACGAGGTGCTATACAACCTAATATGGGGTGATGTTGTCACGTAATGTAGCGTTATGTACAAAAAAAGGTCATTAAATTCTTTTTTATGTTGGCTCATAAAATAAAATATTAAAACCAAAGAAAAAGTAATTAAAAATCCATGTCAGATCATAAATAAAAATTTAAAACCAAATAACAAATTAAAAAAAAAAATACATGTTGGCTCATAAAATAAAAAATTAAAAGTCAATATAGATCCATCTTAAACCCGGATCTATCAAGCACCGAGTTGTATCAAATTTCTTGAGGTGTAAATTGTTACTCTATGTTTAAAAAAACTAAGATTAAACAAAAATTTACACCTCAGTAAATTGGATCCCTATTGGTGCTTGATAAATCCGGGCTTAAGATGGATCTATGCTAGTGTTTAGTTCAATATGCTTTGTAGGAGAGAAAATGAATCTAACACAATGTTATGTATGAACAATACCACAATGACAATCAATTATTCACATGAAACAAATATTAGGTTTCAAAAGGAGCACTTTAAAGAGAATGATATAAAGATTAAGTTGCCCAGATATGTCTATTATCACGGATCTTGTAGTTTCCTCGGTATAGATATCCAATACAGGATGATAGAGGGGACAAGAAACCAAAGTCGTGACCTACAAAAACCCTAACCCCCAAAATATGGATGTTTGGAACGTTGGTTATGGATTCCTTCACTTTATGCCACTAGAGAAGCCCAAGTGACAAAGGGGGAGACCCAGATCAATCTTGAAAGGAAAGATCCAAGAAAATTCACCAGATCAAACTCCTGTCAAAGAATTTGTAAGGTGAGTGTCTGAAACCCTATATTTAAGGAAGAACCACAAATTAAGGATACCTGAGTGGGATGGTTAGTCTAGATTGGAAATGTTACTTAGGTGATTAAATCGGGTGGCTTGCAGAGAATTGAGACAGATCTAGTATTTTTGTGTGTTGGTTCAAATGATCAAAACTCGGACCCTAGAGGATTTAAGAAGGTAATTGAGAAATCCCTAGGACATAGCTGGTATTGATATTTATTGATTCCTGTACACTAACTGGGATGAAATATTCAACAATAAAAATACCCAAATGAAACTGGACAAAAACGGAGGGAACATGGCTAGCTTGTTGAAGGAAGGGTGTTTTCACCCCATACTAAAACCAGTTCCTAGAGAGGGGAAGAGGAGTCCAAGCTTTAGGTTTTTGAGGGAGAGGGTCTTATCCAATATGTCGCACAAAACCCATATCACCAAATTTGTAAATTCATAATGCAAATTGGTCCAATGATTTTTACTAATGCTAAATGAGGGTTTTTTAGTGACAATTATTGATGGGCAATGCATGAAAATCAAAAGATGGAGAAATTACCTGAGAAACGTACCTGAATAATTGTCGGTGACTTCCTGGATGATGAAGAATTCCTTTCTTGAGATCAAATAATATTTCCAAGCAAACTTTTGATAAAATGTTGCTTCAGCTAGTGTCCCTAATGCCCCTGTTTTCCTGCCATGCCAAGGAAAATCAATCAGTATTCTAAATAAATGGGAAATGCAAGATAAAAAAAGAACAGGAAGAAGAAATCATAAAGAAATTAAAACTCCCTGATAACCAATGTCGAGTTTCGACAACAGGGTGAGTCCCCCCACCAATGCACCTCTCTCAGAATCTCCTCCTTCAACCTCCAAGTTAAGCGGGTACAAGGAAAGATACAAAAACTATGTGGGATTTATCTTAGTATAGAAGAAAATAAGTTCCGTTCATCAACTCATTCATTCATCAAGCAATAGACAAGTGTGTAGTCCCATACAAAATCTCTTTATTTCAATTTTAGTGCCAGAGCTCATGAATACAATGGGGGGGGTCACCTCTCTTAAATAGATAGAGAGTGTACCCACATTCTAAAAAACTAACATTTGATGGTCGAGATTAAAACATCTTCCACGGTGGAGATCAAAAATACCAAGATTAATACATGGATCAAGTGACCAAGTTAACATGGGGGCGCACTTTGCTCAAGGACGCTTATCCCAAGTAAAAATCACAATATAACATAAAGTATGACATAGTAATACATGAGAGGGGGTCAATTAGGGGTTTGATTCACCCTATGCCCCTTTACAACTTCAAATCATATGATATAATCATGAAATACATAATTAGCCATGAGAGGGGGCGACCCTTGGGGGGATTTCCTCGCTAGCTGAGCCAATATAAAATAATCCAAACATTTGCTGACTGAAAACTGTTGGAGGACTGTCCGGGGTGATGAAACACATCATCTGTCAAAATTTTGAGCCATTTCCTCGACCCAGGAGGCCAAATCAATTTTATCAGTGATTTTTCTAGTTCATTTTTGCTGGTACAATCTATGGAAAATGATAAATCCACCATAACTCTGTCAAGGGTGCAAACTGTGGAAATTTGACTGCTCTAGATGATCTGGAGACATAGAAGAATAGTATAAGTGACTACTCATACCCCTTGGAACGTTGCTATGCTCTAGGAGAACCAATCATACTACCATCTAGAATAAAATTTGATCATTTGGCCAATAATTAAGTGATAATAATCACTTATCTAGAGAACTGGGGCCAAATTCTCAAAACTGAAGATACAATATTGGCCCTGGGCATGTCTAGAAAAAATATAGACCATGATGTTTTTTTGAGTCACTGCCTTGGGAACCGTGATTGACTTGGTCAACTGAGTTGACCAGGTCAAAGTCCCCAAAATCAAAGTGAGATACTCTATCAATATGATCATGCAACCATCCAAGATAAGAAATGCTCCAATGGTGTATATCAAAAGCAAACTTAAATCAGTTATTCATAATCATGGTGACAATAATAATAATAATAGTAATAATAGTAATAATAGTAATAGTAATATGTACATGTGCTTCTAGAGAATCTTGGACCTTTCTAGAAGTCTGCTTTTTCATGCCATACTTACAAAGGGTAAACAATGTGCTACAGATGGGTGAGGATGGAAGACCAAGGTTAAGGAAAAGGGGAATGACTTTTGACTGACTTTGACTCAGTGATCTATCCGAATGATAAACAATACACTCTACCAAGGTGACATACGTATGACAGATAGCAATAGGGGATGGAGGTGTCTCACATATGGATAAAGTACTTGGATATGCTTCCCTTGGACTCTAACAAGTTTTCCTTTGCACTTTATTTGCAATGTAGGTCAACCTTCAAAGGCAGGTGCCCTGGAAGCCTTCTGGGCTCTAAAACTGACAAAGGCCCATCTTTTGCAAGCTAGTATCACCCCAATGCCCTGCAGGGGCACATGATCGGAACACTATAAAAGGAGTGAGTGTTCATCCTTTGACCATTAGCCTTTTCAAATCACTTTACACTTCACAAGATAGTAGCCATCCTACAAGAGAAGGTGCCCTGGAAATCCTTCTAGGCTCTAATAAATGACTAAGGACTAGACCCACTGCCAGCGAGTAGTCCATAGTCCTGATGGGTTTTCCTCTCCCTGGTTCCCCTATGGGGGGTAGATGAGCCTTAGATTATACAAGGAATGAGTGCTCAACCTCTTGGCCACTGAATACCTTTTAAACATTTACACTTTTTGCATCCTTTAGGTATAGATTTTATGCGTTCCGATGCTTTAGTGTTTAGCAACACTATTATGATGGAGCACTTGCTTAAATGATCTAACTAAAGGAGAGCTACCTTGTGAACCCAACCAAACTGTCCAGGCCACATACTTCATAGCGAGAGACACAAAGAAACATGGAGTCTATCATATATAGGGTTCACAATGGGGAAAAGGATCTTCAATCTCACAAGTCTTAATTAGTCTAAGTCATGGGATAAGATCGAAAGTGGATGAACTGGATGGACAGGGACAAATCATATGGAGACATCCTAGCGCCAAGGTTTACAATTTGTACAAGCATGGCATGAGCAATAGTCTTCTCATCAAATTCCTCAATTAATCATATCACAGGCTAAATCACAATAGATATAAGCATAGGCCACCATAATCATCCTAAATTGATAAGCATAGGTGTCTGACATACATCATACAACAAAATCAAACCATGAAAGTGTATACCTGATCTCATCAAATATACATGTCTCCAACTGATAAACCCTTCTATAAAGAACTAGATCATCACCAAAAGCATCTCAATGGACTCCTGAATATTAGTCCTGGCAAGGAAAATCTGATGAACAAGGCTCTAAAGCAGTAAATATCCATGCTAATACCCCATGTACAAAGTATCCTGGAATAAAATAGGAGGAAAATCTGCATGTTGCATCATGGAAGCCCAGTTGCAAATGTATATGTGATAACAATGTCCATTGCACCTTCTTTGAGTGTATTAGCCAGAATGCATTCAAATTGGATCTACCAACTTGCATGGGAATACATCCAATGTTCAACATGGATTGTGTGAAGCTTTAATAACCATTGGTGTTGGATATTGATAATGATGATGACGAATATGGTATATTAATTCCAAAGGGTGTTGTTGTCAAAGTTGGCATAGATCTAGAATAAGATACATTGCTATAGTCCAAAAATGAAATTCCAACTAGTAGAATAATTATGGAGGATCAACAACTCACTAGTGTGAAGGTTTATCCAAGTTGGAATAAAAATTTGATCGGACCTAGTTGCTTGATCAATATACCATTTCACAAAACTCTTATGAGGGTGTGTTGAAACAAGTGAAGTCTATAATAATCATAATAATGGTGTTGGATGAACACCATATGTGGAAGGACATGATCTTGGGGGATTCACTTTCTGATCCTATGATATAACTTCTGCGTTCATGGGATATTAAAGAATACCCCTAATTTCACAAGATATTAAGTATTTCCTAAAAAAAATAGTGTTCTTTCTTGCCACTACACCTTTAAAATTTAGAAAACCCCCATTTTCTCTACATATCCTAGGTGTCCATTTTTTTCCATGACACTTTTAATACCCCTTTTTATTTTTTCCTCATTAGATTACATGACACAACTCTTATAATCCCTAGAAACCATGCAAGGTGAAATATGAAATATTAGTGAGAGAAAACATTTCAATATGTGAAACACCCCCCTAAACACAAGTCAAAATAATCCATAACCATTCCAATCAACTTCACATTACATTCAAATCATACATATTCAAACACCACTCAAACTTCAAATACAATTGTAGTCACAACACCTTTACATGGATCATACTAATATGACTTCATACACAATCAAACCTAGACAAAATTTTGACATAAATTGCTTATTCAAACCCACTGAAACCTCCTAGAAATGTAATTATAAACCCCCTGATATCGACGTGTTTTAAAAATATTAAAAATACCCATTGACCCTTATATACTAGGAAATATATTGCTTTTATATTTTTGTAATGTCCTCGACCCTCCGACCGGCGAAGAGGATGCTACTAACGCCAAACAAACGGGAAAATAGTCCCAAGAACATGAACAGACATCAATGCTGATATTAAAAAGCTTAAACATAATACATACCAAGATGCATAATCCATCATACAAGGATGCATGGTTACTCAACATTCAACGGAAGCAAACATATACATAAACTAGCATTCAACATGTTCATCATTTCTCATGAAACATCAGATATAATTGCAGAGATGAAACAGTCAGGAGTAATTATCTTTTGATGAAGAACTTGTCCCGCAACCAGCTACGTCGCTGCAACGTTCCACCCAAACATAGGCCAGCGTGCTCATCAATCTCTCAACAACACTACCACCCCCGAGCTAGGCATGATTCCTCAAGGAAGGGTCAATGCAGGCTTACACATAGCCAAGGTTTTCCAACCAGCCAAACCCACACAGTAGGGTTTTACCAGGTCGTCAAGGAGCTAGGATAGGCTAAATTCCAAGATGGTGGCCTCAACACCAGCTTCTCAAGCATACCCATCCTCTAATCCTACTCTCAACAGTCCGAAGACCACCCACTGCATACCGCAGCAAAACAATCCATTCATATCCCTGTGAAGAAGGAAAAGACAACTGGTTGACAATCCCAAACAAAAGGTGGAACACAATTCCGATCCACAAGACCACTCAGGGTTGTTCTTGGCCCTAGCATGGCCAAAACAACTCAATAGTAACCCAAAACCAGGGTACATCAACAGCCCAAACTTACAATGAAAACTATGGAAATATTACATAGTCCCAAAACAGAGGAGAAGCCAACCTCCCAGCATGGATAGAGGAAAACTCAGCTAATGAGATGTGGCAATCAACAGCCAATCAACATCCATGATCCCATGGCACACACAATTTCCCAATGTAATGGCTGGAGGACTTATATAGGCAGAAAAGGGGAAAAGAACAACTCTCAGCCTGTGCGCAAAGGAAAAAGACACATCCCAGGAAAAACATGGAAGAAAACACAACGGTCTATAGCTCACGATCCACCACGAAGGATGGAAAACAATACACAACTCAATAATGCCAAAGGAAAACCATTTCTCTGCATGAATGGAAGGAATACCACCAAAGACTGAAAAATAGCTAGAGAGAGAGGAAGCAACCAACAACCAAGCAAGAAATCGCACCCCCTTCTTACTCAGCTCTGCGTGAGGAAGATGAACCGACCTCCTCCTACGCGCCCCTACGTGAGAGTGAACCGACAAGGAAAGAGTGGCGTCATGGAGAGAATGGCGGTGGAGGTTGCTTGCCAACGTGAGGTCAACCCGCTGGTGGAGTGTACGCGTGGGCAAGGACGGACAGTCCTGCCACACTCCACTCCCAGCCATAACTGCCCCAACTACTTAACAAGACATTAAAGTGGTTGGATGAGACAAGGGAAGATGGCAAATCAAACAGGGTGGTAACACATGGATTTCCCCCACCATAGTCCAAGGTTTGACATCCCCAACCCTTATCCTTTGGAATCATGCCCTTTTCATTTTTAATGTTGTACCATCGTAGCTGGCTGTAGGTTTATTTTAATTGATGTGCGTATTTACATGATGCCAAACTATAATGTGCCAGATAGCACGATATACCATCAGCAACTATCCCCATTGCCGAAACATACACAACCAAATCGATGGTGGGGCTTTTTCCTTTAGCTCCTCACCACGATTAATTACATTATATACATCATGCAAATGGGGTCAAAACCGGGGTGTTACAATTTTACTGTACTAAATCCCACAATATGAGCTCATATGCTATAATAATGCCTACTTAGTGAACCCCCCATGGAAAATATATGATTTTATGGATCTTTTCTAGCACATCCCTCAAAATTAACGATATATTAAGGATTTTTGGTTTGTATGGGTGTCCAAGTGGGGTCATGCAATATCAGATTGGTGATTAGCTTAGTTAAATTGGAAAGATTTAGACAAGCTAGTGGATTGGGAATTTGATTTGAAATTGGATATATTAGTGGTTGCGTTAACCTATGGGTTGGGAAAACCCAAACTAGATGTCAATAAATTAGATGTGGGCAAACTTGACCTAGAAGAGCTCAAAAAGGATAGATGTAATGGAGGATTCAACATAAAGTTGGGAGGTTTATTAGGTTCTAGTATGACATAATGAGAAAGAGAAAAAAAGTGACTCGGGATTTCAAGTGAATATTAGAGTTTTTGGAGTCGATGAGGACACCTAAAATAATGTGAGGGCACAATATTGACTATGTGTAAAAATTTCTCTCAATATGATAAATATAAGGAATAACGCTAAGTAAAACTTAAATTACTTTAAATCACTATGTGTCAATACTAAAAATACATGTGTATGTGGTGAATCAAGTGGTTTTAGCATTTTTCAATAAATCACAATGATGCATAGGTCTAAATTAACAATTTCACCCTAAAAAATAAAATGACACCATCCTAAGGATGTTACCCTTATAATATGCTCAAACTATGTAAAGATAAAAAAACCTTTCGAACACCTCTCAACAAATGGAGATGGCATCCACTATGAGAAAGAAAGAAAAGAGACAAACAAGATCCTTCCAAACACTTAAAACATATGGTAGTGAATTCAAGTATTGAAGGAATGAGTTAAGGTATGCAAATTTACAATTATATTGAAGGAAACTAGAAGGACCCCTAGAAGATGAAAATTATCTACCTTAAGTGACCCCTCACCTTCAAGAGCAACAGGAAATGGAAACTAGTGAATTGTCACTAACCAACCTCTTCATTGATGCATACAAATAATTAGCTTGCCTTATGTAATTAGAGAATTTTCAACTTTAAATAAATAGGTGTCTTTGACAAACAACTAGTTATGATCTTAGCATTAACAATACGAAAAATAATATCCACTTTATCAAACAAGTTTTCAATCATATTTGTAGAAAGTATTTTAGGTACCCTAATGGTCAACAACTATGTCTCAAATATAAGTGATTGTGGAAAATTATTTGGATAACTATCCCAACAACCTTAACCTAACAAAAATATTATTTTGTCTTCAAATGAGGGATTTTAGTTCATTTAAGATTAAATTTTATTTTTAATGATTCAATACGGTGCCATGAACAAAGAATTTACTTAAGGTGTGGGATGTGTGCACTTATGTTGCGTACATGAAACTAAAATCGAAATGGTAAAAAGGAAACTACTTGTTGATAGAAATAAAATTTCATGAAAAAAAACCTTTAACGAATACTAAATTGTAACAATATTTTTCTTTACCAATGCTATTCTCTAAACATGAACATGATTAAATCTAAATGAAAAATGTGAAGCTAAATTTCCAAATTCAAAACTATAAATGCACTAACAATATAATATTGTGAAAAAATGTTTGATAAGTACCAGAATCTAAGGGATTTTTTTTACCAACTTAACTTTCATGTTCTATTAAAACAACTTCATAAACCAACAAATAAAATATGGATTAAATCATAAAATTGTGATGACAAATTGGTGAAAATTAAGAAATTTGAAGGAAAATAAAGTGAAACTAAGTACTAAAGCTCAAAAATGGGGTTTTTATTTATCACTTTTTATTTAACCATTAAAAAACTTCAAATAACTTGAAACAACAACCATAATTATAGTTAAATGTTGAAAATGAAACAACGAATAAAATAGGGAAACCCTACCAGCAGAGAGTACTAAAATAATAAAATTGTATTTCCTCATCTACAATATTTCCCTCAAAACTAAGTTAGCAATCAACATTAGTCAAACAACAAACCAAAGGGGGATAGGCCAAACAGAGAGTAAGATATTGAACTAACATGAAAAATAGAATATAAAAGATGGAAATAGTATGGTCATGCAACAAACCTTGGAACAACTTTGTGTACACACTTTTTTTTGAAGGAATTCCATATGCTAAAGAAAAACCAAGATTGAAACTACTTGTGGTTCAAAATTAAAAAACAAGGTTTTGAGCCCAAACAAAACCTACTAAATAGTGATAGAACAACTGAAGAAAAAAAAAGCTACTGATCTAGCGAAAACAAGGAGGGTGCACATAATTGAGGAAAGAGATTATGAATTAACTTACCTATTAGAGTTAGTGGAGTTGTCAATTTATTTTGAATTTTTGATATAAAGGTATACCAAATCCATTACTCTAATAGGTTGTGTTAGAGACAATCAACAAATAAAATAGAAAGAAAGAATGAAACTAAATAAATTAATGTCAATGTAAATATAAACCCTAGATAATGCATGCAAAGAATATAAATAGTACTTATTAACATGACATAAATAAACATTTGGCATGAGAAAATGGACATTTGTATTCATATCTAAATGGAAAAATAATAACTTACTAGAGAAAATAGACATTTATATTGATCCAAATGAAAAACTAGTAACTTACTAGAAAAGTAGACATTTGTAGTGTTATTCAAATGGAAATACAATAACTTACTGGTGCACTTTAGAGTATATTGATGTAGAAAAATAGGCTTTAAATCTCCTCTTTGGGATGGATAATCTGTCTCCTTATTACTCCAACTCCAAACTTGTAGACTATAACACTTACAAACTCAAGGGATGAAATACAATAAAACAAATCCAAGTCCCTTTATATTTTAACATCATAAACTTAGGTTTTGGAATAGATGATTGGTGTGACCATGAGATTTAATTATAGGTGAATCGTACACAAATGATGGAACCCTCTTTATATATAGGTACTATGATTTATAGGTGAATGATGGAACCCACTTTTGATCTAATACTATTTATAGGTGAATGATGGAACCCACTTTTGATCTAATACTATGTGAATGGTCCCATTACATTAATGAAATTATGGGATACTATTGGTTAAAAAGGAGTAAATCAAAAATTTGTAATGAAGGAAAGGTCTCAAGACAAGATCCATCTGTACCCACTACTATGTTGTTTTATATGTATGTGTGCATTAATGAGCCACAAATTAGGACATGCAAATATCAAGGTATTAGGTATTTCATGTGTGTTGTGTGTAGAAACCCTCAACAATTAGGTCATGATGGTTTGAATCATCTCAATGAGGTATAAATGAAGTCACATGATAATGGGAATGGTTTCATAATTTAGATGAAGTCACATGATGATGGGAATAGCTTCATAATGGAGATTATGAGTGCAATGGTGAAGTTTCCAAAGAAAACTGCTCAAGCTAGTTAAGTGACAAAATTCAAGGTGATAAAAATCTACATAATAAATCACACCATAATTTATCTATTTCAAAAACATATAAATACATGGGATGTCAAAGTGATCTCATGATCTCATGTATGTATCACAATTATAAGTACATAGTGCACAATGCGACATGCACTTCACCTTTCAAAGTGTACTTTCTTGAATTCCTAATTAAGGATCCATTAGTATTTTTTGGAGGCACTCTCAACTACGATGATGGTGAAGTGAACCATTGCACATGGGAAAGTCATATGGCATATAAATCACATCTAGAATATTTGTGGTTGCATCGAGACTAACAAGGTGCTATACAACCTAATATGGGGTGATGTTGTCACGTAACGTAGCGTTATGTACAAAAAAAGGTAATTAATTTTTTTTTTAATGTTGGCTCATAAAATAAAAAATTAAAACCAAAGAAAAAGTAATTAAAAATCCATGTCAGCTCATAAAATAAAAATTTAAAACCAAATAACAAATTTAAAAAAAAATACATGTTGGCTCATAAAATAAAAAATTAAAAGTCAGTATAGATCCATCTTAAACCCGGATCTATCAAGCACCGAGCTGTATCAAATTTCTTGAGGTGTAAATTGTTACTCTATGTTTAAAAAAACTAAGATTAAACAAAAATTTACACCTCTGTAAATTGGATCCCTATTTGTGCTTGATAAATCCAGGCTTAAGATGGATCTATGCTAGTGTTTAGTTCAATATGCTTTGTAGGAGAGAAAATGAATCTAATACAATGTTATGTATGAACAATACCACAATGACAATCAATTATTCACTAGAAACAAATATTAGGTTTCAAAAGGAGCACTTTAAAGAGAATGATATAAAGATTAAGTTGCCTATATATGTCTGTTATCACGGATCTTGTAGTTTCCTCATTATAGATATCCAATACAGGATGATAGAGGGGACAAGAAACCAAAGTCGTGACCTACGAAAACCCTAACCCCCAAAATATGGATGTTTGGAACACTGGTTATGGATTCCTTCACTTTATGCCACTAGAGAATCCCAAGTGACAAAGGGGGAGACCCATATCAATCTTGAAAGGAAAGATCCAAGAAAATTCACCAGATCAGACTCCTATCGAAGAATTTGTAAGGTGAGTGTCTGAAACCCTAGATTTAAGGAAGAACCACAAATTAAGGATACCTGAGTGGGATGGTTAGTCTATATTGGAAATATTACTTAGGTGATTGAATCAGGTGGCTTGCAAAGAATTGAGACAGATCTAGTATTTTTGTGTGTTGGTTCAAATGATCAAACTCGAACCGTGGGGGATTTAAGAAGGTAATTGAGAAATACCTGGAAGACGTAGCTGATATTGATATTTATTGATTCCTGCACACTAAATGGGATGAAATATTCAACAGTAAAAATACCCAAATGAAACTGGACAAAAATAGAGGGAAAATGGTTGCCTTGTTGAAGGAAGGGTGTTTTCTCCCCATACTAAAACCAGTGTCAGTGCAAGAAGATGAGGGACCTTTTAGATGCAATCCTAGTTTTCAAAAACATGATCATGTTACCAAAAAATACAACACGTTTCTGCTACATAGCACTTGCTATGGTTCAACCCCAGCCTGACATGTCATGGGACATGTAGGATAGGAAACCATATCGCGTACACGTTATATAACTACAAAACGTACTCACGATCTGTAGTTATAAAACATGTACACGATTTGGAAAACAAAAAATAATTTATATACATAGGCCCGAAACCCGCTGCCCATTTTACCTATCAGGAACGCGAAAACGGCGGCCAATTGGAGCGTTTTGGAGCAAGTTAACTGCTTGGGATTGTTGGAGGAGCTGATTTAGGTTGAGGGGAGGAGATTCCACTGGTGAATTGTCATCCAACAAGGTAATTCAATCACCCAAAGCATTCTTTTTTTGTCAATTTTTAACCTATAATTGTGTTTTTTAATAGAATAATCAACCCAACAACTCCCAAGCTAATGTTTGATGGATTCAAACTAAAAGAGGCTATAAGAATCAAAAACATCATGTCTAATAGATATTCAATGTTCCAAAAGGCTAGAAATATATAAAACAAACACAAGTATAGAGTGTGTGTGGAAGGAGGCTAAAATTATAAGCCAAGGGTTTTAACAATTAAAAAAACAATATATATCTACATTCAAATTAAAGACAAAGAAAGATAGAAAGCCCACATCATAATGAGATTGAGAGGCATAAACAAAAAGGAACAAAAATACTATAAGAAAGACACAAAATTACTACTGAGTAGGGTTCTAAACAACACATATCTCATAATTCTCCACAATATGCAAGAGAGAGTAATGGACAAGCTAGCTTATGTTCCAATTACAATAGAAGCCCTAGATATTACACACCAATTGGTAGAACTAACATAAAAATACGGTCTAAGGCAAAAGGTGTAAGAAACCCATGTTAGCAAACACAAGAACACGAATTCTGCTTCTTTTATCCTATAAACATAATAAAGAAAATTAGAAACATGTGAGACCCTAGGTCTCCCTAAGATCCCTAGATCTAGCAAAGACATAAATGACTTTACTCAAACAATTTATGCCCCTGCATCACTAGGTTTATCAACTATTTTTTAAAATAGAAAAAACAATGGGTAATATATTTCTACATGTCAAGTCTCTAAGCTCATCTACAACCAATTGTAGTCTAGTCCACAAATTCTCCATTTTCCATGTAACTTTTGGTTGGTTTCCATCGTTATACAACAATAGAAATGGTGAACACCCATGAACTACCTAGAGTGCGTCATGAGAGTGTTCCCAACCATGATTGAGTCAATTATATTTAGAGGATATGGTGGCAGCCCTGTATCACCCCTTTTCTTGCCTTACATGTCCTAATAGTCCCTTGCCCATTTCTTTTACATATCTAAGGGACGTAAAGGCCAAAACATGTCAAAATAGCACTCCTAAATTCAAAGAAGTTTAAACCCGAGTGTGCATGGAAAATTCACCAATGAGGGTGAAAAAGTGCCTTAACTTCTAGAAAGAAGTTGAACGAAACTCACTATTTAATTGTTAAATGTTTAATTTTAAGTTTTAAATGTATGTAAGTGAATGCCATTAAATTGCTTGTAACTTGAGTTTTCCTTAATTTACATTTTTAATTTTGAAGAGATGTCATTATATACCATGTATACGCTTCTAATGATTTCCTTATTGATTTTTTATTGCAGTTGCGGCTACGGACACCAATGCTGAAATATTGATTGAGCTTGCCCAGTTGAGAGGTCTCAGTACTGTTTTTAGTGGTGGTGATAGGATTCAACGTTCACTTGCATCCACTTTGGATGCAATTTTTGAGACTATTACATTGTCGAGCAACATACTATATGATATTACTTCATATAGAGAAAGAAAAAGACGTGAGTACGCTGATGGGCTTAGCTACAGTGCAATAAAAAAGTTGAAAATTACCAAAGAGCATATATTTTCATTGTTTAGGGACCCTCGCACGAGGGAAATCCCAAATGCAAATAGGCCGCATATCTCTATCGAGTGGTGCACATATCAACCATTTGTTGATAACTGGATGGGCAGATGGTATATGGTTTTTTATATGCCACAACACAACAACAAGGAAATCCCCTTGTATTTCCTTCTAAAGATGTATGCAAAGTTCGTGTTGGGTAAACATGTAAACTATTTTGATATATTGGCGTTTCAGGGGATCGGTGGGGGGATGCCCCAAAACCGACCCAATTCCAGGCTTCGAGACATTGATCTCCCTATCCCTACACCTCGCAAGTAGTTTCCTGGGCCAAATGTCCCACCTGTACATCGTGTTATTCCACAGACACGTGATGCATTTTTGAGTTTGGCACGGACCGTTGTTCGCCATAGCACTATGGTTCAACATATGGGTGAGTAAGGGACATATGTCCCTGGTGTGGTACATACACCAAGTCATCATGGTACAGGACCATCTTCTAGTTTAGTACCACCCACTAGTGCAGTACCCCCATCTACTGCAGGACCATCTACTAGTGCAGCACCATCAGCACATTCCCAGCCTACTTTTGAGCCTCACGAGTGCACATCATGTGATCGTCCATGCTATGGTCTTTCGTCATATGTTGTCTTCAGTGGGTTTTTGAGTGATGTATGTATATGGTTAATTGTAATAAATTCTTCATTTATTTTCCTCTTTGTACACATATGTATAGTTTGAGCTAATATATTAATTTTGTGAACTTGCAGTTGATGCTTTATGCCGGCAGCCCTAGAGTTTCATGTTCCACACTCTACACAGGGGCATGAAATTCCATCCACTGATCCCTTGGTTGGTGGAGAGATTCCTATAGCACCCATTGTCGTATCTCACACCGAGGTAAACATTTTAAAATTTCATTTTTTTAATACTTGTTAATTTGTTAATTTCCACATACTGTGCATGTTAGTTCACTAACGTTATCTATGGTCTAATATTTACAATTATTAAACTTGCAGATTCCAGATCCTTCACGGGGGAAAGCAGTGATGGAGGTAGGATCCATGGTTGTATCGACCGAGGAAATATCTAGCAATGACATTCCATCCACTGATCCCTTGGTTGGTGGAGAGATTCATATAGCACCCATTGTCGTATCTCACACCGAGGTAAACATTTTAAAAATGTCAGTTTTTTAATACTTATTAATTTGTTAATTTCCACACATTGTACATGTTAGTTCACTAATGCTATCTACAGTCTAATATTTATAATTATTAAACTGGCAGATGCCAGAACCTTCACGGGGGAAAGCAATGATGGAGGTAAACATTTTAAACATTTAAAAAATGTCATTTTTTAAATACATGTATGTTCATTGAATCATGCATGTCTAACTACATGAACTCTTGTTGACTATAGGCACCAACCGAAACACCTGGACCATTTCCTGGAGTTGTATCTCCTCATAGGCCATATGTGAACAAGGGTCAAGTGTATATGAGATGGACTACTCCTAGAAAGAGTCAAGTTGTCCATGACCATGGAGATACTGATACCATGGTAATTTGTATATCCTTCGATGATATTTCTTGGTTAACTTGAAATCCAGTGCATAATTTTTTTTGTTAATGTTTGATTTTCATTTCTACTACATTAGGAGCCAGAGTTTACTATTGAAAACCTTGCATGGATGGTTGATATAGCAGTCAGTGCTGCATCTACAATGGCAACAAGTCACACAGAGGTACAACTATTTCAACATGATCGTTACATAGTTTATTATTGTTGGCATATGTTTATTCATGCATGTCTAACTATTTCAACATTTGGTGATTGTAGCCACCAGCAGCAAGAGTTATTGATGCAATAGTCAATGTGGTATCTACAATAACAACAAGCCACACAGAGGTACAGCTATTTGAACATGATATAGATATAGTGTGTTAATGTTGTCTATTGTTTATTCATGCACATTTCTAACTATTTCAAGATTTGGTGATTGTAGCCACCACCACCACCACCAGTTCCTGCCCCCTTTGGTTCGACCATGGATGCGACCATCCTTCATGTTCAACCAACAGGTCCATCTGCTACACAAGAAACACAATCCCCTTTGTCACGGTCTCTCACTGAGGTGAGATGTCCATTAATGAACAATTGTTTCATGCAATGTCCATTAACATTTTGATCATTTTTTAGTTAATTTAGATATGGTATTTTATTGAGCTAATGTATTAGTACATAGTTAGTTGAATTTAACAATTGATATTTAATTTACGGGAACCAGAGATGCACACTGGTCCTATAATTGTGCCTACAGGATCACCCTCGAGAAAGAACAAGAGGAAGCTTGAGTTTTGTTGTGTCTTATGGGATATGTACATTTCGATACATGTACATGTGGCTTGGACAGTTTTGGATACATGTACTTTTGGAGAGGCGTACATTGACATTTCACTTACATGTACATGTGGCTTGGATAGTTTTGGATACATGTACATGTGGCTTGGATAGTCTTGGATAGTTGTGGAGACACGTATACTTATGGTTACTTTTGGATATATATGTACTTTTGGAGACATGTACATTGACATTTCAGTTATAAATGAATGATACATTTCACTTTGAATTTGTTCTTTGGTTTCCACATGTTCTTGTGTCAATCTATTGTATTGATTTGTGAGGATTATCTATTACTTATGAATGCACTATGTCAAAAGAAAAAACTATTATATTTAAAGGTTTCAATTATCTCAATACATGCACACTAAAGTCAAAGTTCTTGCTCGTGTAATTTAATAAATATAAGTGCAATACAATGTATTTCAAGGTTTCAATGAACTCACTACTTGCACACCAATTGGATATATCTAATTAAAAATTGTGAGTTTGGATTCATTAAATTACAAGTTAAGTCAATGCTCAAGTGTAATTTAATAAAACTAAGTGCAATACATGCTTCACATTTCATCAAAAACCAACAACACTATTCAACAAACCTCATACACCCAATGACTAATCACTCAGCATTAAAGGAACTACAATAGAATCCAAAGACTGAGAACCAACTTTATGAATAAACATGATTTGAAGCATAAGTCCACCGGATTTGAAAATTTTCAATTTGACATTAGATTGATTGAATTGAGTTGTGACAGTAAGATAAGATTAGGGTTAGGATTAGGGTTTCCTTGGTAGGGTTATGGTTATGGGCCATTCATGTCAAACAATAAACCCTAGTTAGCGATAGGGTTTTCCAAGTTTGGCCTTCATTGGAATGAAATGCATTGTCTAGCTTTGGCCCTCATTGGCATGACTGCATTGTCCCTACTGAGCGAAACCCTAGCTTCAAAAACCATCGTAGATGGAGGTCACCGAGTAATGGATAGGAGGGAGAGGCCCCCTTAGCTAAAATCCCATGTCACAAATCCAACGGAATTGACGGTTCGTCGATCGGAGGCCCGAGCATTGATCTATGGTGAGTTGCAGGTCACCTCCAGATACCGTTCACGGACACCTGGTGGACTTGTGCCCGGTGCGCAAAAAACCTCATGGAGCCGCAATTTTGAATTCTGTCAAATCCTTCTAGCGTATTTGGGCATGGGAAATATGGCACCACCAACCGCATCCCCACCATCTGTGGCTTTGTAGCTTTGGCCCTCGTTGGCGTGACTGCATTGTCCCCTATTGAGCGAAACCCTAGCTTCAAAAACCACCGTAGATGGAGGTCATCGGGAAATGGACAGGAGGGAGAGGCCCCCCCTTAGGTAAAATCCCACGTCATGAATCCAATGAAATCGATGGTTCGTTGATCAGAGGCATGAGCATCGATCTATGGCGAGTTGTAGGTCACCTCCAGATACTGTTCAGGGAGACCTGGTGGACTTGGGCCCGGTGCGCAAAAAACCTCACAGAGCGGAAATTTTGAATTCCGTCAACTCCTGCTAACGTGTTTGGGCATGGAAAATATGGCAATGCCAACCGCATCCCCACCATCCATGGATTTACAGCTTTGGCCCTCATTAGCATGACTGCATTGTCCCCTACTGAGCAAAACCTTAGCTTCAAAAACCACCATAGACAGAGGTCATCGGGCAATGGACAGGAGGGAGAGGCCCCCCCTAGCTAAAATCCCACATCAAGAATCCAAATAAATCAACGGTTCATAGATCGAAGGCCCGAGCATCGATCTATGGTGAGTTACAGGTCACCTCCAAATACCGTTTAGGGACACCTGCTGGACTTGGGCCCGGTGCGCAAAAAATCTCATGGAGCGGCAATTTTGAATTCCGTCAACTCCTGCTAATGTGTTTGGGCATGGGAAATATGTCAATGCCAACCGAATCCCCACCATCCATGGTTTTCCAGCTTTGGCCCTCATTGGCGTGACTGCATTGTCCCCTACTGAGTGAAACCCTAGCTTCATAAACCGCCGTAGACAGAGGTCATCGAGAAATGGACAGGAGGGAGAGTCCCCCCCCTAGCTAAAATCCCATGTCACGAATCCAACGGAATCGACGATTCATTGATCGAAGGCCTGAGCATCAATCTATGGCAAGTTTCAAGTCACCTCCAGATACTGTTTAGGGACACCTGGTGGACTTGGGCCCGGTACGCAAAAAACCTCACGGAGGGGAAATTTTGAATTCCGTCAACTCCTGCGAGTGTGTTTGGGCATGGGAAATATGGCAACGGAAATCACATCCCCACCATCCGTGGCTTTCCATCTTTGGCCCTCGTTGGTGTGACTGCATTGTCCCCTATTGAGTGAAACCCTAGCTTCAGAAACCACCGTAGATGGAGGTCATCGGACAATGGACAGGAGGGAGAGCCCCCCCCCTAGCTAAAATCCCATGTCATGAATCCAACGGAATTGACGGTTCATCGATCGGAGGCCCGAGCATCGATCTATGGTGAGTTGCAGGTCACCTCCAGATACCGTTCAGGGACACCTGGTGGACTTGGGCCCGGTGCGCAAAAACCTCACAGAGCCACAATTTTGAATTATGTCAACTCCTGGTAGCGTGTTTGGGCATGGGAAATATGGCAACGCCAACCACATCCCCACCGTTTGTGGCTTTTTGTGCATCAACGACTTAATGTTACTTTTGAGTTGTCGAGCTGTCATTGCTAGTGTGTTGTTTTGTTTCAGGATTTTTATAATACATGGTCAATGAGAAACATGAGGAAATGAGTTTATTGTTATCTTTTAATTGGAAATTAAACTCCTTAATAAATTCATATCTTTTAATTGAAAATTAAAATATCACAATTTCAAGTACACCAATGAACCAACATGTCAGCCTCCCAAAATTTTATATTGTGCATATGAAACATTAACCTTTCGAAAGCATGAGAGGTTCCAAATTTTGTTTGTTTATTGATTTTATCACTTAATATCTTCACATGCATGATGTTTACCTACTTCACATGCATAATGTTAGCGCATGTTACTTTTGAATACTTCATAGGCATAATGTTGAAGCATGTTACTTTTGAGTTGTTTGTGTCAATATTAGTAGGTTATTTTCTTCTACTTTCAATGTTCAAAAAAACATAATCAACTAAAAACAAAGTTAAATAAATCTCTTATTATCTTTTATTATCTTTTAAGTAGAAATTAAACTTCTCAATAAATAAAAATGAGATGAAATTCCAACACTACTAGGCACTACCCCTTTGGCAATCAACATGCGGGTATAAGAGGTGAGTTGTCAAGAAGGAAATTATACAAGCCTTAAAACATAATTTTATCATTGCGGCATATTGTTTCCATCATCCTAGTTGTATATATCGGCTGAAAACATTGACAATATTACCTACTTAAAAAATTAGGGTTTTAGTCCTGTAAGAGAGCCTACAAAGAACTTTGATGGGTATGACCTACAGAGGTACATGTATGTATTCTAATGTTATGTATATCATGTGAATGAGATCTTGAAATGTTCATATGATTGATATATATGGTTTATTGATCATATGTAAAATTTGGCATGTTCATTAACTTTACATACAAGAGATTTTTTGGCATATTCATAAACAACATTATGGAAAATTTTGCCTATCAAGAACACAAAATTGACATATTCATAAGAAACATATATGGGGAAATTAAAATTATGATACATACCTCATCATGCTAGATCCCACCTATTATCATACAACCAAGCCCTCCGGATCATCTCTTATAATGATGGTCTCCATTAGTCTCTCGTGCTCTGTATCCGGTAAGAAGTAGCGTACCTTCGATGAATTTCGGCTAGGCATTGTTCATACCTGGAGGTTTGTACCAATGATTAAGTTGGTAAAGTGATAGACACTTGCACCTGGTTTGTAATCCCTGTAAACATATCCACCCTTGTTTCTTCCATTGTTGTCATGTGTAAGGTATTCACCTTTAACAACCATAGACCCAATGGGGAAGTGGTTGTTTTCATCATCAGTCATGGACATAATGAGGATTTGCTTTCCCTCTATACAATGTGCCAACCAGTAATCACCACCCCATTCACTATATTTTGAGGAAACCACTGCGTATATGTGTCATGCATAGTATGATTGTAGGTATATGATCAAATATTTTCCGTGTGATACAAGGCCATTAATGTGAGTTTCAAGACTACGTAAATTTAACAAAAAAATGTAAAGGAAATGCATCATACCAAGTTGTACAAGGTCTGATACATGATCAAAATCTATAGAAATAGACGATTGGTCTTCTTCCAACGGAGTTAACTCAACAATTGCAGACTGATCAAGTGGAAGTGATATGCGATCCCATCCATCAACCCAATCCAATGATTCACACACATCCCAGTCACCATCACAACAAGGCGGGAAAAAACAAGTGAGTATTCTGGTCCAAATTTCAAATACTGGGTTATCATAACTTTGAACTGAATGAAAGCCACGAGTCCCAGGAATAGTCTTGCATTCCCATGCATGTGAACGATCTATGTCTACCACCTCCCAAAAAAATCTCTCCACATGTCTCTTTCTTGTGGATTCTACTCGCATAGCTGATTCCTCTCCCATTACTGACGTGCATCACCTGACTATAGATTGAGCATTTCGAATAGTAGATATTGTAGATAATTTCAATTCCTCTCTTTGTAGGGCTGTTTTGACACATGCTCCGGCTCCATCATGCTCTCCTTTACCATGCCCGGTCTCAAAATAGTTCCACATATGTGGAACTTTGTAGTTTTTATGCAATGAACACAACCATTGAAATATGCGTGCATTTTTTAACTAACCAGCACATCCATCAGACCAAATCTAGTGTCGATCCATCTGTATGTTCCTACCCTTCAAATGATCATGAAACATGATGAAGCAATGACGTACATAGTGGAAGTCATGGCACCTATCATCACTTATGTAGAAGTGATATTCCTTTAGAATTGCTCTTTGCTCTTCACTGCTATTTGGGCCATGCCTATATGTGATATGCACCATCAAGGAAACCTGCTCAGAGTGATAATACTGACTTTGGATCTCATTTTGAGGTTGCAGAGTGTAGTTCTCAGCAAAATCAACAACTGAAAGTATAGTACCACGAGGAAATGTATCTTTGCATATTCTAAACTTCTCATCTTGCCATCGTGCCAAGTGGACATGCTGAACATACTGACGTGTCTTTTCAATAAATTCCTTGACGAAGACACTAACTTGTACCTGTTGACACAAAATGATCTCAATATCAGGTTTTTTTTTAAGTAAGGAATGAAACGCAACTGTTCAAACATAAATTTATAGATAAATGCATGTACCTGAGATGTCACCAATTGTATTTTTTTGCTTTCTTTCCTTGGGACTATTTCATAGTTGATATATTTGAAACTTTTCATGTATGTAACCATATTCCCAAATTCATTGTCTCTAGTCTCGTGCATACATTGGCTCAATAATGCCATTCCAGCACAGTTGGAGCAAGTTCCATCCAAACAGGATTTTGCATAGTAAGTTTGCAACTTAGGCCTATTGCACATGATACTATGAATGAATTCTCTTGATGAGTTCGGTGGTATTGTCAAGGAGCAATCCTGCACATGGTTAGTATGCAACACACGACGAATGTACAAAAATGTTTCATAGTAATATTCATATTCTACATGGTATCTACAACAACAAGTGTTACGAAGAGTATTTATTCTAACATACCAAGGCTTACATTTCTCAAAAGATCTTTGCCCCAAATTCAATTGTCTATGTTCATTCCTAAATTTCTCGTATAGTTTGTCTGTGTTATATCAAGAAGATGCTTAGTATGTGGTTCACGGTCCTTTGAACCCCTTCTCAGTTTTAGTACATCCTTCCGGTTTGAAGAAGGCCTTGTGTGATCATGCCAAAAACTCTACACTAGTCCATTTACTGCATCAACTAGCTTCATGTCATGACGTGGCAACCGACCAATAAGGGCCCAAAAATCTGTTTGGGCGGTTGTGTCAAGATGTTCTCTTCTAATAGAATACCTACAGAGGGTTTTTACATTCAAATTAACTAGTTTAGATGTAGGCTTGAGAAAACGAAGGATCCTGGTGTTCTTATTTACAATTGCTTGTGACAACACACGACGAGCCGCATTGAGGTCTTTTGACCATGTGTTCTTACCAATTTTACCAAAGGCATCTATTAAGCTTTTAACTATATGAGAACTTGGTCCAGAAGGCTTTATCATCTTTATCCCTAACGATTTTCTAACAATATTCATGCCCCTAGATTTTAACAATGATAAAAATAATCTACATTTATCTCCATCACATTTAGAAACAAAATATTTATTTAGTATCTGTTGAGTTTGATAAGCAATACTACGTTTAGATAGTGTACCTTCAATGGAATTGAGGAGTCCTTCATCAACCTGTATACGCTTCGGAGTTCTTCGACGTGTGCTTTCTAATGGAGGTAAGGGGATTGGATTTCTATCATCTAGTGCATCAACAATATGCTTTGGCGTTTCAGTAGCAACTTGTTGTCCTTCATTCTCTTCCTGGTAGTTGGATGGTGGAAGTCCAACATCTTCATCGATGGTCCGGTTAATATTTTCTTCTTCAACAGCAGTCTCCATGTCCAACGCCTCTTCAACAGTAGGCTCCATGTACAACGCCTCTTCATGAGCTTCATCTTGAGATGGTAACTTATCACTTTGACTTGATGTGGGATTTGAAACATCCCCTAATGAGCACCTATGTTTTGCTTCTTGAATAGTTCCATGGGGTGCTTGTTCAACAACTATTGTGGAAATTGAAGGTCCCTCTAGTGAATGCTTCCTTTTTTCTTGTGCTGGATTAATAGGATGAACCGCCGTATCTTTTATAATTGGATTTGGATTAGTTTCCAAAGAAAGCCTTCGATTCATCATGTCTATTCTTTTCTTTTCTTTTCTTTCTCTTCTTCAATGACTTCTTGAGGTCTCTTCTTCCTTGCTGATTTTCTTCCTCGGTTATGTACATTCCCCATCACCACAATGATCAATGTCAATATAGTTTGTTTTTGTTGCTCCTCAATTCCAAGATTTCAAACATTTAACTTGCTTTATAACTATTGATCCTTCAAGGTGCTTCAATCTTCCTTCTCAATTGTTCATATTTCCCATCAAAATAATAATGAATGGGAAAATTTACCTCTGGTTCTCTTGAATAATAAGCAAATGAATGTTATATCCACCATCACCATGAAATGACATTGAAGCTTGATATCTTTTCATGTGTGCTCCTCAACCATGAAAGATGTCCTCAATGCTGCACCTGCATAACAAAAAGAATGATGGAGAATGTGTAAATTGTGAGTATTTCCACAGGCAGGCTCGTGCTTTTGAAAAAAAATGCGCGCTAATCGGGTTTTCATAAAAACAGAGTGAAGTTGTTTTCGGACAAAAAGAATTCACTATTTTAACAGTCCCAAAACACGTACGCATTATATAGAGTCAAAACACGTACACGATTTGTATAACAAAAATGCGCACGTGATATATTTAAACACAATTAATGGGGTGGGTGCACGGCTAAGGCTTTCTTAATTTCTTAAAGATTTCTTAATTTATTTATTATTAAGTTTTATTATGATTATTATTCCATTCTCATCATTCTTATTACTTTAGTTTATGTATTTATTCTTCTTAATGTGGTTTATTACATACATTCCCCCTTAAAGAAACATCATCCTTAAGCTCTTTTTTTAATGTTACTTATATATTACTTGGTGAATTACTTGTTCTTACTATTATTATTATTATTATTTGTTTATTTATTATCATTAATATTATTGGTTTACCTTT
>LPNX010852855.1:35797-53297 GCA_001517045.1 Pseudotsuga menziesii | reverse complement strand
GCGTTTTGTTTGTACATAACGCGCACGCATTTTGTTTATATAAAACGTGCACGCGTTTTGTTTAACTAAATCGCGCTCATGTATTGTTTAAATTCAAAAATTTATTCCTTCCAAATGATAAGGCCGATCCTCCACCCATGATTTCATGGAATTCATATGCCTATGTGTCTACTTTGTACTTTGCTTTGGATTCAACATGCCTATGCCTTGGAGTATGATAAACCATGGCTAATTCAGCATTATATCCAAATTTTCAATATGCTCTTGTTTAGCGGTTCGTCTAATTATGCTGCACACCTCCATTTTTTATGAGATTTTAGAAACAGATATGGTTTTTTTTGCAGATTCTAAAGATGTAAATTTTAACAAGAATACATAATTTTTTCTATTTGTTTCTTATTTATCTTTTGGCATCACTCCGCAACTCAAAAAACACACTGGTAGTGTTTTGTCCATATCTCTTTTGTTTCTCAACCATTTAAAAAAAAATTTGTATGGTGCATTAAAGAACACCAACCTCTACATGCTATAAAAAACCCATTTCCAAATAATTGCATTAAGACATTTAAACGCTGCACCCACAATTAACGTACCGTTTTCGAGGTTTGATCTCTTAGATAATTATAAAAAAATTAAAAAAATTATTTTTATTATTGGAAAAATAGTCATGCACTAGTCCTATATGTTCTCTATATGTATACCGGTTTTCATAAGTTTATTCCATCATTTAGACACTCATACGCTGCACCCACAAAAACATATACCTTATAATTTGTCCCAAAAATAAAAAGTGCCCGTTAAAATTTATCTAACTTTAGATAGTTAACAACATTTTCAATAGAAAAAATATATATATATTTGGAAAGGTCATTCAATTTCCTACATTTCTTGTATTTTACTGATCGCAAGATTCATTGTGTAAGTGTCTCAAACTATCCATGCAAGTTGATGGATGTCTATTTTTTCAGTTTTGTATTGCATCTAACGTGCCAAAAGAGACCCTCAACTTCTTGCACACGCCCACCAGTGCCTAGAGAGGGGAAAAAGAGTCCAAGCTTGAGGTTTTTGAGGGAGAGGGTCTTTTCTAGTGTGTCACACAAAACCCAGATCGCCAAATTTGCAAATTCCCAATGCAAATTGGTCCAATGATTTTTACTAATGCTAAATGAGGGTTTTTTAGTGAAAATTATTGTTCGGCAATGCATGAAAATCAAAATATGGAGAAATTACCCGAGAAACGTACCTGAATAATTGTTGGTGACCTCCTGGATGTTGAAGAATTCCTTTCTTGAGATCAAATAATATTTCCAGGAAAACTTTTGATAAAATGTTGCTTCAGCCAGTGTCCCTAGCGCCCCTGTTTTCTTGCCATGCCAAGGAAAATCAATCAATATGGTAAATAAATGGGAAATGCAAGCTAAAAAAAGTACAGGAATAAGAAATCATAAAGAAGTTAAAACTCCCTGATAACCAATGTCGAGTTCCGACAACAGGGTGAGTCCCCCCACCAATGCACCTCTCTCAGAATCTCCTCCTTCAACCTGCAAGTTAAGCGGGTACAAGGAAAGATACAAAAAATATGTGGGATTTATCTTAGTGTAGAAGAAAAGAAGTTCCCTTCATCAACTCATTCATTCATCAAGCAATATACAAGTGTGTAGTCTCAGACAAAATCTCTTTATTTCAATTTCAGTGCTAGAGCTCATGAATACAATGGGGGGGGTCACCTCTCTTAAATAGATAGAGAGTGTGCCCACATTTTAACCAACTATCATTTGTCGGTTGAGATTAAAACATATTCCATGGTGGAGATAAAAAATACTAAGATTAATACATGGATCAAGTGACCGAGTTAACATGGGGGCGCACTTTGCTCAAGGACGCTTATCCCAAGTAAAAATCACAACATAACATAAAGTATGACATAGTAATACATGAGATGGGGTCGATTAGGGGTTTGATTCACCCTTTGCCCCTTTACAACTTCAAATCATATGATATAATCATGAAATGCATAATTAGCCATGAGAGGGGGCGCCCCTTGGGGGGCTTTCCTCACTAGCTGAGCCAATATAAAATAATCCAGACATCTGCTAACTGAAAACTGCTGGAGGACTATCCAGGGTGATGAAACACATCATCTGTCAAAATTTCGAGCCATTTCCTCGACCCAGGAGGCCAAATCGATTTTCTCAGTGATTTTTCTAGTTCATTTTTGCTGGTACAATCTATGGAAAATGATAAATCCAGCATAACTCTGTCAAGGGTGCAAACTAGGGAAAACTGACTACTCTGGATGATTTGGAGACATAGAAGAATAGTATAAGTGACTACTCATACCCCTTGGAACGTTGCTATGCTCTAGGAGAACCAATCATACTACCATCTAGAATAAAATTTGATCATTTGGCCAATAATTAAGTGATAATAATCACTTATCTGGAGAACTAGGGCCAAATTCTCAAAACTGAAGATACAATATTGGTTCTGGGCATGTCTAGAAAAAATATAGACCATGATGTTTTTTTGAGTCACTGCCTTGGGAACCGTGATTGACTTGGTCAACTGAGTTGACCAGGTCAAAGTCCCCAAAATCAAAGTGAGATACTGTATCAATATGATCATGCAACCATCCAAGATAAGAAATGCTCCAATGGTGTATATCAAAACCCAACTTAAATCAGTTATTCATAATCATGGTGACAATAATAATAATAATAATAGTAATAATAGTAATATGTACATGTGCTTCTAGAGAATCTTGGACCTTTCTAGAAGTCTACTTTTTCATGCCATACTTACAAAGGTTAAACAATGTGCTACAGATGGGTGAGGATGGAAGACCAAGGTTAAGGAAAAGGGGAATGACTTTTGACTGAATTTGACTCAGTGATCTATCGGAATGATAAACAATACACTCTACCAAGGTGACATACATATGATATATATCAATAGGGGATGGAGGTGTCTCACATATGGATAAAGTACTTGGATATGCTTCCCTTGGACTCTAACAAGTTTTCCTTTGCACTTTATTTGCAATGTAGGTCAACCTTCAAAGGCAGGTGCCCTGGAAGCCTTCTAGGCTCTAAAACTGACAAAGGCCCAGCTTTTGCAAGCTAGTATCACCCCGATTCCCTGCGGGGGCACATGATTGGAACACTATAAAAGGAGTGAGTGCTCAT
This sequence comes from Pseudotsuga menziesii, assembly GCA_001517045.1. NCBI lineage: Eukaryota > Viridiplantae > Streptophyta > Pinopsida > Pinales > Pinaceae > Pseudotsuga > Pseudotsuga menziesii. Next base: position 50,112 of record LPNX010852855.1, on the reverse strand, counting down.
CCTTTGACCATTATCCTTTTCAAATCACTTTACATTTCACAAGATAATAGCCATCCTACAAGAGAAGGTTCCCTAGAAAGCCTTCTAGGCTCTAATCAATGACTAAGGACTAGACCCGCTACCAGCGAGCAGTCCATAGTCCTGACGGGTTTTCCTCTCCCTGGTGCCCCTATGGGGGGCAGAGGAGCCTTAAATTATACAAGGAATGAGTGCTCAACCTCTTGGCCACTGACTAGCTTTTAAACATTTACACTTTTTGCATCCTTTAGATACAGATTTTATGCATTCCGATGCTTTAGTGTTTAGCAACACTAATATGATGGAGCACTTGCTTAAATGATCTAAGTAAAGGAGAGCTACCTTGTGAACCCAACCACACTGACCAGGCCAGATACTTCATAGCAAGAGACACAAAGAAACATGGAGTCTATCATACATAGGGGTCACAATGGGTAAAAGGATCTTCAATCTCACAAGTCTCAATCAGTCTAAGTCATGGGATAAGATCGAAAGTGGATGAAATGGATGGACAGGGACAAATCACATGGAGCCATCCTAGTGCCAAGGTTTACAATTTGTACAAGCATGGCATGAGAAACAGTCTTCTCATCAAATTCCTCAATTAATCATATCACAGGCTAAATCACAATAGATATAAGCATAGGCTACCATAATCTTCCTAAATTGATAAGCATAGGTGTCTGACATACATCATACAACAAAATCAAACCATGAAAGTGTATACCTGATCTCATCAAATATACATGTCTCCAACTGATAAACCCCTCTATAATGAACTATATCATCACTAAAAGCATCTCAATGGACTCCTGAATCTTATTCCTGGCAAGGAAAATCTGATGAACAAGGATCTAAAGCAGTAAATATCCATGCTAATACCCCATGTAAAAAGTAGCCCGGAATAAAATAGGAGACAAGTCTACATGTTGCATCATGGAAGCCTAGTTGCAAATGTATATGTGATAACAATGTCCATTGCACCTTCTTTGAGTATATTAGCCAGAATGCATTCAAATTGGATCTACCAACTTGCATGGGAATACATCCAATGTTCAACATGGATTGTGTGAAGCTTGAAGAACCATTGATGTTGGATATTGATAATGATGATGACGAATATGGTATATTAATTCCAAAGGACGTTGTTGTCAAAGTTGGCATAGATCTAGAATAAGATACATTGCTATAGTCCAAAAATGAAATTCCAACTAGTAGAATAATTATGGAGGATCAACAACTCACTAGTGTGAAGGTTTATCCAAGTTGGAATAAAAATTTGATAAAGTTCATGACTAGATGAGTTGTGCTAGTAAGAAGTTTATGAGTTGTTCTAGTAAGAAGTTTATGAGTTTAGCTATTAAAAATTTCACCCAAAGAATTATCTAAATATACACACAAATTTGGTAGTTTTATCAAATGTGCATAATAATGTAGAGTCATCAATGCAAGACACAAATTGTAATGGACAAATTTCATACAAATTGGAGTGGATAATTGGTGTCATGTCACAAATGCAGTAATAGTAATATTGCAGTGGTGCACTTTCAACATCATGACTTAATTTCCTAGTCTTAAATTTTATATACAATAATATTGTAGTGGTGCACTTTCAACATCATGACTTAATTGCTTACTCTCAATTTGATATAAATCCAATAGAAATTCCAATCATGATTAAAATCCCACCTTAATCTAAGATTTGTGTATTGTGAAATGATATCCCTAAAAAAATTTCCCAACTCTCAATAAACCCAAATACTCAAACAAAATCAAAATCCCATTGTAATTCAAACTTTAACTTATATTGTTAAATTCCCAAAACTAAAAGGAAATTTACTACTTCCCTTATCACAAAGTTATTGAATTCTCCAATTTAACATAACATATATTTTAAAATCATTAACATATATTTTAAAATCAGGTCTTCCTATGCATATGCATACTCGTGAACACTAATTCTAAAAAAAATATTTTTGTTTTTTGTTTTTTTTTTTTCCTTTTTGTTTTATTCCTCTTTGAGAAACTTGTAACAAGAGTTACATGTAGATTAGTCCCTTCCTTTTAGGCTAAACAAATCTAAGGAATAAGTAAAATATGCATTCATGTTAGCAGCTATAATTTATTTGAAGGTAGAGAAATTTTATTGATACTTGGATAGAAAAAATGTACGTCTTTAACATAAGAGATGCTTATGAGTAAGAGACCTTCCCACAAAACCGATGCACCAAGGTAACATGAAAATAGTGGGCAATGGTAATAGTGTTCTAATCGGTAATATCAGTAATAGTGTTGGAATAGACCTTTCCAGAAAACCGATGCACCAAAGGTAACATGAAATAAACGCTGAAATAAAGAGCAACTGTCTTCTGTAGAGAAATCTAGAACAAGCTGCCATCATAATTAATTATTTTCTCAAAAAATATATATACTCCCGAAGGGAGAATCCTATTTAACCGATCGTTTGCACCGATCGGACGACCACGGTCGTCGGATGCGACCGCGTCCGACAACCGCGATCGTCCGATCGGTGCAAACGGTCTGTTCGAAAGTGAACTCCCTCTCGAAGCACCATCCCTATCTTCGCGTCCGACGACCGCGGTCGTCCGATCGGTGCAAACGGTCGGTTCGAAAGTGAACTCCCTCTTGAAGCACCATCCCTATCTCGACATTTTAAATCCCAACGTAATGCTCCTAATCTTCCCGGCGAGTTCTTCGAAGTGTTTGAGCACCGATTTAGGTTATTCCTTGTCCGCTAAAATTTTCATTTGGCAAGTTTTCGGCTACAGATTTTCACGGTCTCGGTCTCTACACTGAGAATAAAAGCTTTTTGAAATAAATTACGTGAAATATGGTCGTTTCAAAATGCCTCCCGACATTTATTTTGTTGATGTTCTTCTTGACAAAAGTCGTTTGTGAGGGCTTCATGCCGAACATTTTAGGGCTCGTTTGGAGCCCCTGGAATGTCATTTGGCAGGATCCTTTTAAAGTCCTCGAAGAAAATCCTTTATTGGCTCTCAGCGGAGACATCAGCCAAGTTTCGTTAACCAAAGTGGATAGGAAGGAGACTCCAGAGGCTCACATTATCAAAATTGACGTTCGAGGTAACATTTACATCTTATGATCTCAAATGATCTGGAGGTACTTTAAAGATCAGATAGTGATGCTGTTGAAATTTGCAAAATAATCGTGCTTTCTTGAATTTTTTACATCTAAATTTTCAAAATATTGTGATGTTGTTGAAATTTGCAAAATAAACGTGCTTTCTTGAATTTTTTACATCTAAATTTTCAAAATATTGTGATGTTGTTGAAATTTGCAAAATAAACGTGCTTTCTTGAATTTTTTACATCTAAATTTTCAAAATATTGTGATGCTGTTAAAATTTGTAAAATAAGCGTTTTCTTGAATTTTTTACATCTAAATTTTGAAAATTACAAATGGTTTGAGGTCAGGAGGTCATGAAAAATAAAGATATGATAGATGTTACCCAGTCAAATGTTACATCTAAATTTCAAAATTTAAATTCTCTTTAGGTCATATTTGCTACCCAAAACCAAGCCTACTAAGCTTGAGTTTAAGGTTCAGTCGATATTAAACTTTAATTTTCACTTTTAACCCTGACCACTTTTTCTTTTTCACTTGTCGGGTGAAACTTGTCTATCTCCCGACTAGACAAGTTTATAAATTTTAGTCGGTCTTCCTCTCAACTAAATTTACTTCGACTAACTTGTCGGTTCTACCGACTGATTTTACCTCAACCATTTGTCACTTTGACCAAGTTGACTGACTTCTTCTCTTCGACCAAATCGGCTGCTTCTTGTCTTCGACTAAGTTGGCTCACTTGAGTCGACTGACTCAACCAACCACTTAAGTCGGCTCACACAACCGACTACTCTAGTTGGCTTACACAACCGACCACTCTAGTTGGCTCACTTTGGTTGAAATCTATAGAGTATGTTTCTTAGTCTAAAGACTTAAGAAATAACAAATGCTTTTCACCTGTGAGTAAGATGAAGTAAAATAGACATATTTACAAATCCAAATAACTTATAAAAACATATGCTCAAATATGTAGGAAGACTTGAGTCGACCAATGTGCCGTAAAACCTAGAACTTTCAGGCCGTGAGATTTTTATGGGTTCTTTGATCTTTCACTTATCAGTAATTGTAAAAGACATTTACAGAAGTAAATCTGGAAATATGTGCGGCCAAACAATCATGCATTCAACCAAAAACTATTTCATATATTTAACTACGCGAAAATAACAAAGTATTACAAACTTGTCGGTTACAAACTGGTCGGTTCAGACTTGTCGGTCCAGACCCGTCGGTCTACAGAGCTTCAGCTCTTCGACTAAATCACATGCACAAAAGCTTGAGCTTCGACTTCTCTTTTCTCACCCTGAGTTTCTTCAGTGTATATTGTCTCTTGTGTCTGTGTAACCTAAATTACAATTTGCTTCTTTTATTTATAGGCAACCTGAAGATTGCTTATGCATGGGTCGACTGACTCACTATTAAATACTGTAATAACTATCTACCTAACAACTTAGCTTCATAAATAAATTCGACTGGTTTACATTGCCGAATCATGGACTCTTTTTTCTTGTCAGACTGAGAGACAAGATCTTGACTTGTACAGACTCTGACAGAGTCGGCTGGAAGTCAAGTACAGATCTGCGAGTAATTACATTTTTCCAACACTCCCCCTTAATTATAAGCAGATGGGGTTTTTAAAACAAAATTTACAAAATGTTTCAGAGCTTAGACATGCTCTGTTTATGATAGAGTTCATTATGGTGAACTTGTCATTCCAAGATAACTACGTAGATACTAAAAAGTATCCTTTGCCAATGGCTTTGTGAAGATGTTGGCAAGTTGGTCTTCAGACCTGCAAAATTGCTAACAAATTTATTTGTCGTTCACCAACCCTCTTATGAAATGAAACCTAGTGTCGATGTGCTTGGTTCTCTTGTGAAACACATGATTCTTTGATAATGCTATGGTTGAATTGTTGTCGCAGAATATTGTTGTCGGTTCTTGATGGTTCTGTGACAAGTCTTTTAAGACTCTCTTCATCCAAACAGTTTGACATGCAGCACTTGTTGCTGCAACATACTCTGCTTCAGCTGAAGATAGAGTTACAATGGGCTGTTTCTTTGAAACCCATGAAACAACGCCTGTACCAAAATGAAATGTGTACCTAGATGTGCTTTTCCTGTCATCTATGCTGCCTCCATTGTCACTGTTAGTATAGCCAATGAGTTTAAAATTTTCTGAGGTTGAATACATAACACCAAGGTCTTTTCTTCCACTTACATACCTCAGAATTCTTTTACCTACTTGCCAATGTGAGTCTTTTGGTGACTCCATGAACCTTGAGATCGTACTTACACCATACATAATGTCTGGTCTTGTTGCTGTCAAATACATAAGGCTGCCAACAAGCCTTTTGAATAGCATACGATATACAGTGGATCCTTCATCATCTTTGCTCAATTTTAAACCTATTATTACTGGTGTTGGGGCTATCTTGCAGTTAGACATGTTAAACATTTTTAAAACTTCACTTGCATACTTTGTCTGTGATATAAAAATACCACTTTCAGACTGCTGAACTTCAATTCCCAGGAAAAACTTCATAAGCCAGATCAGTCATTTCAAATTCACTTTCCATGACTGTTTTAAAATCTATTATGCCATAATCACCAGAAAATATTAAATCATCTACATACAAGCAAACAATTAACATCTTACCTTGCTCATCGACTTTGGTGTACAAAGTTGGTTCACTTTTACTTCTGTGAAATCTATTTTCAATGAGATAGGAATCAATCCGACTATACCAAGCTCTAGGAGCTTGCTTCAAACCATATAATGCATTTTTCAATATGTACACTTTGTGCTCTTGACCTGGAACTTCATACCCTTATGGTTGTTCCACATATATTTCCTTTTCTAGATAGCCATTTAAGAATGCCGACTTGACATCCATTTGATGAACTTGCCATTTGTTTTGTGCAGCAATGGCTAAAACTATTATGACTGTATCTATGCATGCAATAGGTGCAAACGTTTCATTGAAGTCGATGCCGGGTTGCTGTGTGAACCCTCTTGCTACCATTCTTGTCTTGTGATTTTGCACATTCCCATCAGCATCTTGCTTTGTCTTGTAAATCCATTTGACACTGATTACATCTTTGTCTTTTGGTACATCAACTAGTGCCCATGTTTGGTTTTTCTCAATGCATTCTATTTCTTCATCCATGGCTTGTGCCCATACTTCTTCTTCAACAGCTTCTTCAAATGTTAGTGGATCATATATAGGTGCAAATTATGCAAAGAGAGAAAATGAATCAGGTGTACCAGCTTCATATATCTTTCACAGACTTCTTTTCTTCATCGGTTCTGTCGATGTCGACCTCTACGAAATGCTTGATGGAGTTTGTTGTCCTCTTGGTGTACTTGTCGGTGTAACTTGAGCTGCTACTTGTGTCGATGGTCCTTGTGCTGAACCATGTCTTATTTTCATGGGAGTCGACAGTGCTCCGACCGATTGACTTACATGTGGTATTTGGACCACTTCCTATTCCATATCATCATTGTCGACGTTCGACACAATGTTGACATTTATGTCGACGGTTCCATCCCATGATTCATTCTCGACAAATTGAACATCCCGACTGATAATCACTTTCCTTGTGATAGGATCATATAGCTTGTATGCTTTTGTGTCTTCAGAATAGCCGACAAAAATACATTTCTATCCCTTCTTGTCTAGCTTCCTTCTCAGCTCATCTGGAACATGAGCATATGCAACACAACCAAAAACTTTTAAATGTGAAACATTATGATTCATACATGTCCATGCTTCTTGGAGAACTTTGTTCTTCACACTCTTTGTCGGACACCAGTTCATAATGTATACGACATTTGCGACTGCTTCACCCCAATACTCAATTAGCAAATGCTTGGCTGCCAACATGCTGCGTGCCATCTCCATGATGGTTCTGTTATTTCTTTCGGCAATACCGTTCTGTTGAGGTGTATACCATGCAGTGAATTGTTTTTGTATGCCATGGGTCTTGCAAAAATTTAGAAATTCATTTGAAACATATTCACCTCCTCTGTCGATCCTTGATATCTTGATGCAATGACCACTTTGGTTCTCCACGAGTGCCTTGAACTGCTGAAAATAACCAAATGCATCAGATTTATGTTTCAAAAAATATACCCATGTTTCTCTTGACTAATCATTTATAAAAGTTAGAAAATAGTTGCAGCCACCAAAGGATGATGTCTGCATTGGACCACAGATGTCAAAGTGCACAATTTCAAGTGGTGTGCATGCTCTATAGGACTTTCCGACTGGAAACGTCTCTCTGTGCTGCTTGCTAAAAATGCAGCCTTCACAAACCCTCTCTGGTCTGTCGATCAATGGTAATCCCTTCACCATATTATTTGTGTGTAGTAGCTTTAGCCCACCAAAATTCAGATGTCCAAATCTGAAATGCCACAGCCAGGATTCATCTTGAACCTCTGTCTGAAATGCAACTTGAAAATTAGCACTGCAATTTTATCTCTTGTCGAGGAGCTCGATTGTTTCTTCACTTTCTGCCTTGAATGCAGCTTTTGAGTTTTTCTTCCCTTTTATTTCGGGGACTACCCTCAATGGAAACAAGCGGTTGCTTGTCATTGGCACTTTTGCTATCAGCTGGTCGATTGGACGCTTGTCTTTGATCACATAGTGTCCATCTTCCATGTAGACTCTGTAGCCTTTTTGTAACAACTGTCCAATGCTTAACAAATTATGTTTCAGACCTTCGACATGATAGATATCAGGGATATACTTACTCTCCCCTTGTTTGGTTAGAATATCAACAGTGCCTTTTCCCAAGACAGTAACTTGGACATTGTTTCCAAGTGTAACATCAGTTTTAACTAAAGTGTCTAGACTAGAAAATAGATTCAAATTACCAGTCATGTGGTTGTTGCATCATAAATCTAAGTACCATATGTCATGTGGACTTTCTTGAACAGCATTGCATTCAAGTGGAGATGTTGATGCCATTAACTTGCACCTGTCGAAGTGTTGGTGCTGGTTGATTGACTTGGGCTTTGCCTTCCTTGGTCATATTGCTTCTTCCTGCATTCATATACATAATGACCAAACTTCTTATAGTAATGACATTGAATTTTTTATTTATCAAACCTCTGGCCACTTGGCTGACTTGGGTTCTGGTTATCTCCTCTACCACCGACATTTGTAGGACTTCTGCCTTGTCCTCCTCTTGAAAAACTTCTTCCTCTGCCTCTAAAGTTGTTTCTCCCCCTGCCTCTACCACGGCTTATGGATGACTGTGCTGCAAATGCACCTTCCAATGATGTCTGTGATCTGCTGAGTCTGTGTTCATGATTGATGAGTGAAGCTTGCAGCTCATCAATGGTAAATGTCGATATGTTTGTGTGTTCCTCTAAGGTCACAACTAAGTTTTCAAATCTTGGGGGAAGACTTCTGAGAATTTTTTCAACAACCCTTTGGTCTAGTATGGGTTCTCCATGAGATTTCAGTTGCTTTATCAACCCAACAACTCTCGTGTAGAATGTGTCTACATTCTCTAAATCTTTCATGGACAGAGATTCAAAATCTCTTCTGAGAATCTACAGCTTGGATGTCTTTACCTTATCCAAACCTTGATAGGCACTCTCCAATGTATCCCATGCTTCCTTAGCGTTAGTCTTTGCTGCTATTCTTGGGAGTATGCTCTCATGCATAGCTTGATGTATGAAAAATAGAGCTTTTCCATCTTTCTTCCTCTGTTCTCTCATGACATCTTTCTCAGCCTGTGTGAGATTGTTATATGCTGTCATGTCTGCTGGTTCTGGATAACCATGCTGGACTATCTCCCAGACATTTTGACCTCTGAATAAAGCCTTCATTGTTAAAGACCAATATTCATAATTCTTTCCTGTAAAACTTTGAGGTTGCAAAGAACCAGAGGTGGAAGCCATTTTAATTTTTAATTAACTTTTCGTAGAAAATTAAATTCCACCTTTTAAGACAAGATTTCTTTCATAAATCTTGGGCTGATATAAGACCTTGCTCTGATATAACCTTGCTCTGATATGAAACCGGGCTCTGATATAACCTTGCTCTAATACCAGTTAGCCAAAACTAAGCGGACTAAACTTGAGTTTAGAGCTCAATCGATATTAAACTTTAATTTTCACTTTTCACATCGACCACTTTTTCTTTTTCACTTGTCGGCTAAAACTTGTCTATCTCCCGACTAGACAAGTTTATAAATTTTAGTCGGTCTTCCTCTCGATTAAATTTACTTCGACTAACTTGTCAGTTATACCGACTGATTTTACCTCGACCACTTGTCACTTCGACCAAATCGGCTGACTTCTTCTCTTCGACCAAGTCGGCTGCTTCTTGTCTTCAACTAAGTCGGCTGACTCACTTCTTGTCTTCGACTAAGTCAGCTCACTTCAGTCGGCTAACTCAACCGACCACTCTAGTCGGCTCACTTTGGTCGAAATCTACATAGTATGTTTCTTAGTCTAAAGACTTAAGAAATTACAAATGCTATTCACCTGTGAGTAAGATGAAGTAAAATAGACACACTTACAAATCCAAATAACTTATAAAAACATATGCCCAAATATATAGGAAGACTTGAGTCGACCAATGTGCCTGGAACTATCACGTGGTGAGATTTTTATGGGTTCTTTGATCTTTCACTTATCAGTAATTGTAAAAGACATTTACAAAAGTAAATATGGAAATATGTGCAGCCAAATAATCATGCATTCAACCACAAACTATTTCATATATTTAACTATGTGGAAATAACAAAGTATTACAAACTTGTCTGTTATAAACTGGTCGGTCCAAACTTGTCGATCCAAACTCGTCAAAAGCTTGAGCTTAGACTTCTCTTTTCTCACCTTGAGTTCCTTCAGTGTATATTGTCTCTTGTGTTTGTTGTTACACACTGGCCGCTCCAGACTTGTCGATCCAAACTCGTCAGAAACTTGAGCTTAGACTTCTCTTTTCTCACCTTGAGTTCCTTCAGCGTATATTGTCTCTTGTGTTTGTGTAACCTAAATTACAATTTGCTTCTTCTATTTATAGGCAACTTGAAGATCGCTTCTGCATGGGTCGACTGACTCACTATTAAAGACTGTAATAACTATCTACCTAACAACTTAGCTTCACAAATAAATTCGACTGGTTTACATTGCCGAATCGTGGACTCTTCCTTCTTGTCAGACTGACAGACAAGATCTTGACTTGTACAGACTCTGACAGAGTCGACTGGAAGTCAAGCAGATCTACGAATAATTACATTTTTCCAACAATATTCAACTTAAAGATGCGATAGTGTTTAAGATTTCAAAATTTTATGGGTTTTTGGAGGTCAAATTAAAATAGCGGAGATTTCAAAATTTTATGGTTTTTGGAAGTCAAATTAAAGATAGCGGTGTGGTTGCAGGGATAAAGAAGGAGGACAGTAAGATTGAATTCAAGAGCGGCGTGCTTACTGTGAGCGGGGAACAGCAGAAGGAGAATACCGACAAAGTCCGAACAGTGGCACCGGGAGGAACGATTAGTCGGGAAATTTATTCGGCAGTTCCGTTTGCCGGACGGCGACATGGAAAGCATCAAAGCGAGCTTGGAGAACGGCGTGCTGGTAGTGAGTGTACCGAAGGTGGAGAAGAAGGGCGGTGAAGTGAAGGTTATCAATATCGAATCCGGGGGCGGCAACCCGAAAGATTGTTTGGAGGGCGGCAGTGACATGTGTAAAGCTTGATTATGATTTATATTGTTGTCTTGTATTTCTGTTTGTATTTCTGTGTGATGAAACTGTAAAATCCTTTTTGAGTATGTGACTTCTAAAGTTCTAAGTAGATTAGAACGATCTTATGCGCTATGAAAGCTTCGAAAGCTTCAATGGCCGAATCATCCGTTTCAAAATGTGAATTTGAGTTTTCATTCCGTCGTGTTCAAATAATTCAAATAATGACTTCGTTCTCTGTTTGGTGTAGGGTAATTTTCTTAAATTATTTTAATGTTGCATATCTAGCAGAGAAATTTCAAATTACATTTGGGTAAAAGGGTTCAAATTACATTTCGGTAATGGTGCATCTCAAGTAGAGAAATTTCAAATTGCACTTCTCTTTTGGTTGAGTTTAGTTTGTGTTTCTCGTTTCTCGTTTCAAATTGCACTTCAGCTTTCCCAACGAAGTTTGAAAAGTCAAATTAAATATCTATACAAGTCAAAATATTAGTGAAAAACTATACACTCTAATGGTTAAAGTCATGTAAATTTGGATCAAATTTTATATATGTTGTGAATTAATTGACCTAAATCCATGTTACCTTGGATCGTGGATTGAATAATCCATGTTAATTTGGTCCTTGGATTAAATCTGTGAACGTGTGATTCTTTTATTTTAAATACTTGGATCGTGGATTGAATAATCCATCTTAATTTGGTTTTTAGATTAAATCTTTGCACATGTAATTTTTTTATTATTTAAAATAAATTAATTTAATATATATATATATATATATATATATATATATAGCCTCAAAAAATGGTTTACAATGCTTCAGAATATTAGATAATTTGTTATATTAATCATAGTATTTTGAAATTTAAAAATAATCTAACAATTTTTAAAATATATTATTTTGAATTTGTTATATTAATCATAATATTTTGAAATTTAAAAATAAATCTAACTATTTTTAATATATATTATTTTGAATTTGTTATATTAATTATAATATTTTGAAATTTAAAAATAAATTTAACTATTTTTAAAATATATTAGTTTGAATTTGATGTTTTTTGGAAAGGTATTTATATTTATATTTTCATTTGAAGTGTATTGAATAACTTTTTAACTAAAATTGTTAGTGCCTTCACAGGCACTATTGTTTTCACCTTTTTCTATTAATTTCATGCCACTACATTTAATTTTTAGAAATGTATAAAGTGCAACATTAGTTCTACTTACTTTTTATATTTATTTTATTTATTTTAATTTAGATTGGATTTTTTTCAAAATTTGATTAGTGCTATACCATAGAAATATAGAAATTTGGCTTAAAGAAAAAAATAAAATTCATGAATAGAAACTTTGGATAAACTAAATGCATTTTTTCTATAAATTTCATGCAAGTACATTTAATTTTTAAAAATGCATTAAATGGCAACATTTAGTTTTAGTTATTTTAATTTCTGTTAGAATCTTTTCAAAAATCTTATTGGTGCTTTACCATAAAAATAAGGCATAAATAAATTGAGAAAAAAAAAATCATGAATAGAAACTTTGAATAAATTAAAAAGGAAAGTTTCTAGTTTATGTGTTTTTGTTTATATGCATTGTTCCATTTAGTCTTTACGGTTTGGATGGGAAGTTTTCAAAAAAAAAATTCACATAAGTTTGTTCCATATTTTTCTTTTTTATATTTGTATTGATATTGTATCCCATAACTCCAAGGGTGTTTCCCTGTGCATGAGTGTAAATCTCACACATTTGGCCATAGTTAGAAGGATGTGTTGTTGATGCCAACCAGAAAACTAATAAGGTGATACACTCACCTACAAGGTACTACATGTTGCTATATCAAATGAAAACGCAAGAAAATTTAAACATTGATTTTCAAAGTGGTTTTGGTTTGGTTGATGATGCAGGAACGAGAAGGCCCGTGGAGAAGCACATTGGAGAAGCACATTCATTTATATCGTGTTACCTTATTATACCTGCCAAGGCAAGTATATAGCTATCCTTTAGTCAAACAATAGTTTTGACTTTAATTAATTTATATACTTTTTCAAAAGTTTTACATAACTTTTTTAAAATTCATATATTAAATTAATATTTTAAAAATAAAATTATTATTTTTTTAATTTTTTTAAATCTACTTTTTCATTTTATGATCGGTTCATTTTAATAATTTGACTAATTTCCTCTAGTGTGTAAATGAAATTGTTAGATATAAAATATTTAAAAATATAAAAAAATTAAAAATATATAACAATGCCACGTGTTTTGTTTATTAAAAAAGTAATAATGACTAATCCTAATAGATGTGACAATCACATCACAATGATTAACTATAAATATATCATTTATACAATTTTATTTAAATATAATAAACTTTTTTTAAATATATATATATATACACATCAATATATTATAATTTCTTTTTTTATTATAAAAGTTTAAAAATTAAATCTAATCATGTCAAAAGTGTCTTGTTTATTAAAATAGCCATAATAATTAATATTGATAAATATGGCAACCACATCAAAATGAATATCACAATGAATGAATATAACGATATCACTATCACGGGGTCTTCATTTAGTGAAACCATGCCATAGCACGTTCGTTCGTGGCATATGAAACAATACCCCTATTTTCAAAAAATATTGAAAAATAACTCCCAAAATCATTTTTTTAACCCCCTCCCAATATGCCTTGCCCATTTTAAAAAACCCCTATTTTCCCTATATATTGCATGTATCCATTTTTCATTTACATTTTTTATACCCCTTTATATTTCTATCTAAGGAAAAAAAAACTAAACACAAGAAAGGGCGACACTTGATAGGCGCCCTTAGGCCAAATCACTTTATTAGGAATTAAAATGTATCACATGATGTCAAAACAAATAAGAGAGAGTTTATGTGTACCAATCTCAAACAGTAGTGTGTTTTCCCCAAGAAGGGTTCAAAAATGAAACTTACACCATTTATAACTGCTTCTTTCCATCACGGACTTTTTATCCAAGCACCATTTTGGTATCTAGGAGATTGTACAACTTCATAAACAAAATTGATTTGGAATCTTCAATGCATACTGTTAATCTTTTTAGATTAAAAACCGATATGAATTTAACAAGAGGAATGGACGAGTCAAACTGGCATCCATTTATCCAATGAACTTGTGAGCATTTAAAACATAAATTCATGATGTCAAAATAGAACACCTTTCAGTTGAAGATTGTATTTCCAGTTCAGATGTCTACCTCGTCACCAAGTTCCTAGCTAAGTTTTACTCAAACAAATTCTTTATCATCTACGGGGAAAAGAAAAAAAAATCAAGGGTTGTGACAAACAAGCAAGTTGGTCAGAAGACATAAACAAAAAGATGGAGAAGCAAAGTCAACTAAAAAATATGAGCCAAATAACTGAACACCAATAACATTATGAGCAATTTCAAATTTAGTCTTCAAACTGACAAATTTTCTTCAACATAGATCTATTCAA
>LPNX010852855.1:8440-35305 GCA_001517045.1 Pseudotsuga menziesii | reverse complement strand
GGATTTTACTGCATAAGATATTTTAAACCCAACGTTTCAGATGAACTCTTCACTCATAATCAGGGAAACCAATCAGTTGGAAAGCAATGCTGCAAATGAGGAGTGCAGCTATTTATTAATATAAGGTAGGAGGGAAAGTCATATGCTATGTGTAAGGTAGGACAGAAAGTCACGGGCTATATAATATATATAAGGTAGAAGGGAAAGGAGAGGAGGACAGTATCCTCCTCTCCTTTCCCTTCTACCTTGTATATAGCTTGACTTTCCCTCCTACCTTATACAAGCCCACTCAACACTACTTTCTATCTTACAGTTGGTTTCCCTGATGATGGGTGAAGAGTTCACATAAAATGTAGGGCTTAAAATCTTTTATGCAGTAAAATCCAAAACACACAAACAAGATGTGTAATTAAGCAAAATCTGACATTATAAACAACAGATCACAGACGCAGAGAAGATCAATGAAATACATGATTTACATTTTCTAGAGTGCTTGCTTTCATTGGGCATTTAATCCTATTGCCTTGAATGTTTGTTTACAACCTGTCCAAAAGCTCATTGCAATTTTGACAATATACAAAGCACTGTATGCATGCTAGAAAATAACATAGATTGATAAGGGTCATATTAAGATACATCTTTCAGGTTATAGAAATTCTTCCAACAATGGTAGCTGTAGCAATATCTGAACAACTCATGCTAACTGGAAAAGGTAACTCATCAATGATCTATACCTAGGGCCTGCCTGCTGGAGCAACCAGTGGACCAGCCTTGCCATATTTCATCCGTGCAGCTTTTGATTGAGCAAGCATCTCATCATAGTTCTACAAGTCATTAAACAAAATGAAAAGATTTATCAATGTAGAATCAAAGAAAAGAACATAATGAGAAGGAAGTGTAGAATATGTTCAGCAACAATCCTACAAACCTAGGTTAAATTTTAAGGCAAGACATTTAGTATAAATGAATTAAAAATGGTTAATGCTTACCCTTTTCTCCATGACCAAACCCTGTTTTGGGAGGATCTTATCAGCAATACCATAATCAATTGCTTCCTGTGGGAAAAAAGTATCTTGATCTTTGAATATCCTTTGCAGTCTCTTCTTGTGTTTTGCCAATTCCTTTTGCCAGTAATTCAATGTAATACTGTGTATTTAGTTCCAACTCTTTTGCCTGAAGAAGACATAATTTCATCAGCTGGCCTATAATAAGTATTAAGCACTCCTTTAAAAGGAGCTAAGTGAGCATTTACCTGTTACTTAAGAACGGCTTTCGAGATTTCTTAAGTAACATCTTAAAAAAAGGGAAAAATATTACCTTGATATACATATCGATGGAAGAACCACTGGATTTATTCACTACTGGCAGGTGCAGTTTTGCTATGATAGAAAAAAGACAGATCATTAGCATATTTTTTAACTAAGAATGACTAGATATATGAACCTACTAAGATTGCATAAATTACCAGAAAAAAAAACACAAATCTTATTAACATTTTCAACTGTGTTTCTGACACTTGCGTATGAGTGACCCTTGGATTTTGATAGGATATCTTACTTTCAAGTTCCAGTAGACCATATTGCAACAAGCTATGAGTGTGCCCTTGAACTTATTGACAAACTGCATAAGCCTGAATGAAGTAGAGACTCACATAGTACACTTACTTGTTGAGCTAGGCATAAGAGCACGATTTCCCTTGGCTTCAAGTGACAGAAGCTTTGCTTCCTGGCCAAAGGCCATTCCATAGTTTAGTGTGTAAACCTTGGGCTTCACATACTGCATACAAGATATTTATAGGAATATACATTTTCTGTGATTTTCAAGATATTTAAAAACAGGATATGGCACCTCGAAAGACCCAAAGAGGACCTTGTGAGTGTCCTTGACAAAATTTTCATTTTTAATTTTTTGTTTCATGTCAATAAAGATCCATCTATTCAGCAATAACTAAAAGTTCAAAGTTTAATATTATTACGAGAATTCAAAGAGGGGGAGAGTTCATGAGAGATCCCTAGAGCTAAAGGAGGACAAAACTTGCCAATCTCAATTGTGTTGTTGAAGCAGCAAATATGGAGAGCATTCAAACAAATAAACAGTATATTAGAGTAAATGATACACAAACAGGGTGGAGTATATTTGATATAAAATTGTAATCTAGTTTGAGATGATGAAGCCTTAAAACTGAACACAACCATTCACAAACTGAAAGACAATCAAACCAGGAGATTAATCATCAGATATAGTTGTCTGGCATGCAGACAAGTGCTCTTCTGAGGACAATGCCTTGACAAGATAGCTGAGTATTGCACAAGCACTTCAACATTGCAATACAAGCACATGTTTCTGCTGAAGTTTCACTATAATCCTGTGTTTATTCTTATTTTCTTGTTTTGTGCCTTTAATTTGACATGCTTATATGATTCTGGTTCCATTTTAATTGGCATAAGAGATGAGAGAAATGAGATATTTTAAAACCTGCAATCTTACACTCGTAGTTATGCAATTATTGGTCTTGTGGACCATCTTTGGCCTTGAAAACATTTAAATGTCTACTTGTTTATCTTCTTTATTATCAGCCACCCATAGCAAAAAGATGTTCAGAACTTCACCTTCCTAAGAATGGAGAGTTACTAAATTCATTTTGCCCATTTACAATAGGTATTGCACTAAGTTACTAACCATCTTGCAGGATTAAACCTACCTTCCTAAGAATGGAGAGTTACTAAATTCATTTTACCCATTTACAATAGGTATTGCACTAAGTTACTAACCATCTTGCAGGATTAAACCACAAAGTGACCTTAAATAATATCACAAGAATGTGGACATAATAAATGGCTGCATAACTATCTATATTCAATATGGCAGTCAGATATGAGATAAATCAAATGTAGAAATTAAGATCTTAGGTAAATCCACAATCAAATTTAGACTCACAAACACAAATTGAACAAAACAAACAATATGCAAAACTTGTCCTACAAATACTGCCCATAAACAATAAACTATTGTAGAATGAGGCTTTGGGCCTTTGGATCTGTTCTTTGCATGACTTCAGACAATGTTGACATTATGATTAAAGTGATACATATTAATTCTAAAAGCAAATAATATGAAATTGCAGTCACTATAATTGTTTGAATTGTGCAGTCACTCAAGAGATAACATCCACACAGAATAATTTAGTAAAATTTAAATACAGCTCACAAATTTGTTTGCGAGATTTTTTTAAAAATAGAGAGCTTACTAGGGAAGGTTGGCTTCAAGTCAACTGTCAACTGAATGGCTAACAAACATCCATTAGCAGACATTGTTCCCAGAATAGCACGAGAGTCTCCAACATTTGCAATGACAAGGTCCTGGCCCTAATAAAAGACAACTACAAAGATAAGACATTGGAAAATTTTCAAACTATAAACTAAATATGAAGATAATATTATTCATTTTGAAATATGCAACAATTCCAATATTGATGCAAAGCTCTATAACATTCATTTCTTTGGGGCTCTTACTGCCTCTGCCAAAATTGGACATAAAATAAGATAGATAATTTTATTAATGTCCAACAAATGACCACGAAAGTTGGTCAATGGGTCTAAAATATTACATCTAGTGTAAGTACAAAGTGGGAGTACAAAAGCAACTCTTAGATCAATACTAACAGCATAAAAAGATATTAAACTAAGTGTCTAGCTAAAGGCTAAATGCTCTAGCTAAGAGAAGATATAAAATGAGGTGCAAGTACAAAGGAGTCGCAAGAGAGTTGCTAGAAACTGAAGAGTTTTGGTGCTGAGCAGAAGAGAGGATGTCAAGGCATGTTGGAGCTAGCTGCTGAAGTGACTGCAAGACATGCTTCTCATTGGAGTCATCAATGAGTGTGAAAATTCCAATGCACTGGCAAATGATATCCTCCAGGGAGTGGCCAAGGCTGAGAAGCCTAGCTGCATGATCCCGACGAAGTGGCTAGGGATGATGAAGTATTGTCTTTGGAGTGAGTTTCTGTATTTAAATATGAAGATTCAATTTTGATTTTCAGTTGGCAAAGTTCCAGGTTCAAACATAACCCATGCTTATTAGGTGATGTGGAGCATCTTCCTTAATGGAATTCTTCCATGTTTCAGTAGTTTGTTATTTATGCTCAGTATTTATAGGGATCTGTTTTACTAAAAATAGCCCTCTATTCAATTACTCTTTTTGGGTTAGAGCAAATAAGAGGGCAGTTAATAATTTTAGGAAGTGGGGTTAGGAAAAAGGGAAGGAGGCGGTAGCATGGGCTCAGGGAGGTATTTTTCCAGCTGATTGAAAAGTAGGTGTAGACGCTGATAGATTTTGAGTAGTTTCTATGGTTGTTACTGTCTGTAATCTGGTGTGCAATGAATAAAGAATACTGTTATGAAATTTTCATCTAGCTGAATAATTTTGTTGCCTGTCATATATATTTAGAGTGTTTGCGTCGTCTAGTTTTCTCTATTTTACTGCCAATACTCTTGCAGGTTTAAAGATGTATTGAAGAGGTTGCTCTGCATATCTGGAAATAGAGCATATGCATACCGGTGGACTATACTGAAGAATAAATTGTAGCAGATTGGAGTTTATCTGCATCATTAGGCACCTTAGTTCTCGATGTGGCTTGATAGGTCTGCACCAGCAGCTTATGAAATTTCAATCATGATAGTTCATCAACTTATGGTTTTGCTCAATCCTGGGCACAATCTAAGTCACCTTTCTCTAAAGGAAGAGGGATGAATGCTAAAAGCTGATCATTTTGTCTTCCTGTGCCCTGAAGTGAAGGAAGACCCTAACCATATATGGATCAAGTTATTGAAATATGAGAATGGCAATTGAGAATGCATAAATGTTTTTATACCTGTTTGAGGATGGTAACGGCAGTCGTCCCACTGCAGAAGCAATCCAAAATGGGATGCAGCTTGAGTTCCTTATCCATTACCTGGAAAGCTCATAGATGAGATTCCTTCCATGCTGCAAACATCTTGGACTCTTCTTTGTGCACATCCCCATTCGAATCATTACACAATTTGTTTGAATCAACGACCTCAAAATCGTTACTATTTGCAGGACCAGTCCAATCAGCTAAAAGCAGTTCTTCCCACTGGTTCATAAGCAAGCTAGGCAGAGAGTCTCTAACCCTTTTGCTAACCAAGTGTCCATATGGTCCATGACCGTCAAAAAATCTAAGGAAGCTTATGTTCTCATCTGACCCAAAATGCCCCCGTGACCCAAAATTCTGATGGAAACAAAAACAATATTAAATTACCGAAACTCTCATTATTCTCAAAGATATTTACAGATATATGTAGTTCACCATGTAATTTTTCCATTTAATGAATTCATGAAAAGGAAGAAAATACATGAAACATGTTTAAAAGGGTTTTGGTTTTGATTCAATTTTGTCTTTGTTTTAGGAGCTGTATAAGCTCATGACTCAAATATAAGTCTCCTTAGGGAGATCCATACTAGTCACTTGTGAATCTTCAATCTGTCAATCACTTGCTTAAGATTTTACTCATAGCTGTCACGGTGACTGGGAATACTCTTCAAATCATCCATCCCACAGGAGGGATGAATCAATACTCTTCAAATCATCTACACCACAGGAGGGATGAATCATAAAAGCATAGTTAGACTCTGTATGAGCATCCACACAATTCCTCACAGGTAATCATTAATTGCAAACTCAATACAAAGTTGCATGGATGAATCAATACTCTTCAAATCATCTACACCAGAAGAGGGATGAATCATACACCACAGGAGGGATGAATCATAAAAGCATAGTTGGGCTCTGTATGAGCATCCACACAATTCCACAGGTAATCATTAATTGCAAACTTAATACAAAGTTGCAGGCATGAATCAATACTCTTCAAATCATCTACACCACAGGAGGGATGAATCATAAAAGCATAGTTGGACTCTGTATGAGCATCCACACAACTCCTCACAGGTAATCATTAATTGCAAGCTCAATACAAAGTTGCAGGGATGAATCAATAATATTCAAATCATCTACATCACAGGAGGGATGAATCATAAAAGCATAGTTGGACTCTGTATGAGCATCCACACAATTCCTCAGGTTGTCTACAAACCAGCAACTCCCCTTGTTTCTGCAACTAAGCTTCTCAGTAACTAAAACAAGGATGCTGCTCAGAAAATTACCAACCCCTAGAACACTCAAAGACATAGCAATACCCAGAATTTTCATAGTGTCTGGCATATGATCATAAAAGAACTCTTGCATTCCTACCATTACAAATACATCAACTATGCCAAATAGCATGTATTGTGGAAGTAGCAGAGAAATACTCAATGGAATTGTTGCATGGGGCATATCTATCAGCCCATTATCCTTTGCTACTTTGATTCTTCTAATCTTTGTCAATGCAGCAGCAATCATTGACATAGTGGAGAAAAACATGCCAGTGCCTATTCTATGAAGCAGAGTTATACCCCGTTCATTCCCTGTCAAGTTTTCTGCAACTGGAACAAAGATGCGGTCATAGACGAGCACCAATAGAACAACAGATAGGCTAATAAAACATTGTAAGCTTGCAGGAGGGATTTGGAAGTGTGTTCCAATATTTCTATCCATTGTGCTTCCCTGTTTTGTGAAAAATGTGAAAGTTTGTGCATAGACAACCCCAAACATCAAACATGACATCCAAATTGGCAACAACCCAAGAACAGCTTTCACCTCTTCAATGTCTTGGACTGTGCATAATCTCTAGCTATGGCTTGTTTTGCACTCATAGTCTAATTCATCTTTAATTGTTGCTCTGTCAAGAAACCTAAAAAACAAGAGTGAGGACATTCACACCAAATCTCTCAGTCATCTAAAACTGACCATATTAGGGTACACCCAACTAGAAGCAACATTGAAAAGACTGAAATTTAACAGAAAATGGACTTACTGACTCATTACACCGTATCCATGTTCACTAGGTAGCAGTATCTTCTCATATATTCCTAAAGCATAAATTTTCAGTATGTCCTTCCTACAAAAATATTGTTTCAACTACCAAGAGCTTCAGCATTTCTCTTCTCACATGGAAAATTCACGGAATCCATTAAATTCGATTTGCAGCATTAGGCAACTTTAGAAAGGTCCAGTAATTTTAGTGACAACTATTTCCTGTACTTTTGTACTAATAAATGTAAAATAACTAATTGTGAACTAGTAAGGACAAGAGAGCATTTACCTAAACTTATCAATAGACAAATACTGTCTACTTGATCCAGACTTCAAAACTTCTCTTTCCTCAATGACAGCTACTTTATTTAAAATGTTCCACTTACGAATCGTTGTAACAAAGACATGGGCGATTCGAGTGAGAGGATTACCACCAGGCAGTTTATGCCTGTAAAATCTTGTCCCACACACGAAAGTAAAAGGCAAAGCATATTTTATCCATATAATAGTGTGTTCTTCATATTTACTGTTATCGTGATATGCAGAAAATATAAATGTAGATAGCAGTTTCTCACTCCAAACTAATGTGGCATTTCTAGAGTCAGGTCTGTAATTCAAATTTTGTCTTCCGCAATTGTGTTATGAGACCCCATTATTTCCAGTCAAAACAAAGTTATGTTCACCAAGTCTTTCATTATAATTACGACCTTATGGAATGCAAGCAAAATCTCCAGGAGATTCATACCTTGCTAATCTTCAGCTTGTTGAACACGTCCTCCAGCACTTTGTAATTTTGAATCATATCGTACTCTGTCTTTGCATCAAAGTTTACCTGCAACATAAGCCAAAAGTGTGCTAAACAGCTTGTGATATCAAATCAAATGAAAGATTTTCAAAGGTTTAAGAATAGAGACCTTGTGCATGGGAACCACACCAAGATGTACAGCATCCATAAGTTGATAGTGAACAGCTCCAGAAGCAGCCTGACAGAAAATCGAATGAGTCATTTTTTATTCTCTATGCGAATATCAGAAAAGCAGGAAATGTAATGGGTCTATGCATTCTTCACAGAATAGATCAAACATAACGTCGGTCCATTTTTTTAATAATCCTATTTTGCTTGCAATTCCATTCATAGTGATCCCAGTGACTCCGCACACTTTTCAAATCACCCTACCAAAAGGATGAAACAAAGGCACTCAAAAAACTAGGGATAAGCTGTAAAGACCCCATTACTCTGTTGCCGCAAAGCCCTAAAGAGAGAGCAACCCTAGTCCCAAGAACTGTTTAAACCAAGATCACCAAAAGTTCTGCACTGCCCTCCCAAAACCCAGAAATGCAAATAAAAGAACAGAATGAAGTGACAAGACGGATCTCATTTTCTTAATAGAAAATCAAGAAAACAAAATCAGCATTGGACGTCTACCCATTTTTACCCAAGCTTTAATACAGAAAACATAAGTACTTTTGAGCACTCTTCAGAGTATTGGACCTTAAGCACTCTACATCTCCTCAAGGTAACCGTAAACCACACTACTAAAAAAATGGCGGCCCTAAATATTCAAAAAACAAATGACCCTCTTACATAGATAAAAGAACAACCAAATGGGTGCCCACATTTGTTTCCAGACAAGCCTTTTCTTCACATAACTCGAAATCCAGGGGGAAAACGAAGAACAGAAAGCGAGTGAGTTCCTTGAAGTTATTTGTCCATATGTTAAAACTTGTAAAGAAGATTAAGATGAGAATGTGTGCTTACCTCTTCAACTTTGCTGAGAGAGAGTTGAAGAGTGGTGTTGATCCATGCAAGGAACTCGCAGGCACCTACCAGGCAAGGCTTGGAGGACTGGTGAACGGCGCGGGAAAAAATGTTGAATAAAACATACCCCAACATATTGAATATTTAAATAGTAAAAAAAAACCCTAGCTACCCCTAATATACCCCCAATATATTGATTTTTTATTTTTTTATTTTAACCCCCCCAATATGAACGGACGTGATATCATATTGGTCCCTAGGTGACGCCCTCGTGATCACTATATAGAACTTTTATTTAGATATAATATTTTTTTAAAGACATAAAAACTTCAACATATTATAATATTTTTATATATAAATTTATTGAATAAAGTTTTTAAACTAAAATTTTCAAATATTTATTGTGATTTTCAATAGTTTTTTCTTTGCACATTTCATACATATTAATGAAACAAAAGATTCATTTTTTTTATTTCTAAAAAAAATATTTATTGGTTTATTCAAACATTTATGATTATTAATATTTTAATTAGTTGACATTATATTAAAGATTTACCAAGTTTAATCATTTATTTAGCCTTGCTATTGTTAATAAAAAAATTATAATTTATTTTGGTAAAATTTTGTTAATAAAGAAATGCAAATTTTATAAAATCTTTATACAATTTTGATTTTTCTAAATGATAATGACATTTTTTAATGACTTCTTATTTATTATCCAATTATTTTCATGTCAACTTTAACTTTAACTTTGATTTATATATAACTATTAGATCAAAACATTTCTAAATTATGAGATTAAATTTAGGTTATGAATAACTATTAAATTATAACATTTTTAAATTATTAAATTAAATCTAATTATGTAAAACTATTAAATTAAAACATTTTTAAATTATTAGACTAAACCATTTCTTAATGCAAGTATAAGCAGCTTTGCTCTTAATTTTACTTGTTTCATTTAGACTACTGCTAATCTCTATAAATATATTAAATTCTAAAAAAATTATTCACAAAATACAACATATGATTTTAGAAGAGCTTTTTATTTTCTGCAAAATGTTCATTTCAAAAACAATTCTATTCATCTTAGACAAAATTTTCATTTTAATTATTTTTCATTTATAATGTATTATAATTTTTTATATTAATCATTAAATTACTTTTTAACTAAAATGGTTTACCATGTTTCATAAATTTTTATATTAATCATAATATTTTGAAAAAAAAATCAATTTAACAGTTTCTAAAATAAATTATTTTGAATTTTGAATTACTTTAGTATAGCTTAATTGAGACATAGTTTCATAATTTTTTTGTGGAGGATTTTTTTTCCATCAAATTTAAAAAACAAATAAAATTAATTTATAAAACAAAAATTTATAAAATTGAGAGGGATACCTACTTCATCCAATTTGTACAAAATGCATGAAAATTTGTTCTCGAGGCTTATGAATTAGTGCTCTGATGTTTGTCGGATGCTTCTCATGATTAATTCATCTTACTCAAATGCATGAGTTAATTCATCTTACTCAAATGCATGAATTAATTCATCAATTTGTTTTGTAGGGTGTTATCCATGGTTGTTGTGGAGGCTTATGAATTCATCAATTTGTTGTGGAGGATGTTATCCATGGTCGCTGTGGAGGCTTATGAATTAGTGTTTCTATGTTTGTTGGAGGCTTCCCATGATTAATTTATCTAGCTTAAATGTATGAATTCATCAATGAATGCGCAATCGTACCAAATGCATGAATTCATCAAGAATGCGCTTGTTTGAATTTGTTGTGGAGGGTGTTATCCATGGTAGCTGTGGAGGCTTATGAATTAGTGCTTTGATGTTTGTTGGAGGCTTCTGATGATTAAGTCATCTTGCTTATTTTCATTCTTGTTGGATAAATCTCAGTGGGAGCATTTAGCTACAGGTTTTTTTTACCAGGAAAGTTGCATGAAACTGCGAAATTCGTGCGGTTTAAATTTGTGTTGGTTCATATGTCACCAAATGATCATTAGAGGTGGAGAATTTAGACTCCATAGAGGAAAGAGATCAACACTTGTCCAAGTCTAAATTGGAAAGGAAGAAAGTCAGAGCAGATATCAGAGAGAAAAATTAGTCTTGTAACAGAGAAAGGCAATCATGGATAACTTGATAAGTAAAAGTCAGTGCAGAGATCAAAGAGCAAAATTAGTCTTATAATAGAGAAAGGAAATCATGGATAAGTAATTAGCTAGTTTATGTTTTTAAACCTGCACCATAGAGGAGGTATTCCCTTACGTTCTACTTAGTTAATGTCCTTTTTTTTACACCAAGGACTGAGTTATACAGACACCTGGTTGCTTTTAAAGTTTCATGGCCTTGACATCGATTTTCACATCCGTGTTTTTGGAAGTCGATCTTATTTGTAACACACCTAAAAATTTAACAAAGTTTATACATTAAAAAAAAAATTATATAAATTTCACCATGGTAAGAAGTGCATTTACATTTTCCTAGCTAAGAACTTAAGGTTATATTGACTTTAATTTCCTAACCTTTCTAACTGTGAGGGAATACAAGTCTTGTGGCTTACTTAGCTCTCAAGCTAATTCCAAGTGCATATGAATGCAAGTGTAACATCTCCCTTTCTGGAATGTATGGTCAAAGGAATACAATATTTATAGTCAAATTGGCGCTCTAGTCACTTCGTTCAAATTTATTAATGTACTCCACCCTGCTATGTGGAAGTCTCTTCCTGCCTCCATTCTGCTTTACAGTTGAGATCCATTACACTTTTGTACCCGTCTCGTAAATGGAGTAATTTGGATCTTTTCATCAGTGCAGAGTTTTGTTTAGCTATTTCGCATGAATGGTTTGGTCTACAAGGCCTTCATGGCATAGCCATGGTACAGCTATGGGTGATTTGGATCTTTTCACCAATGCACAGTTTGTTCATCAACAATAAACGAAGTTATTATAACCAATTTATTCAAGTAAATATGCTAAGGTTAGGTTAAATTTGAGCATATCTGAATCTATTATGGAACTAGAAATTGAGCAGCCATGCTCCACCTAGCCTTAGGAACCTCTAAATCGATTTCAATTTGTAAGGTTTCCACCCCCTTTCCCAGAACCACAGTTTAAGTTTCACTTCCTCAATTTTCTAGTTGCCACCAGTCAATTAGTCAGATTCAGTTACTTACAGAACCTAGCACTCTCTTATAATGTTCACTGGTAGTTATTATTCCAGAACCTGGCACTCTTCAAGTGCTCTCTGGAAGCTCTGTCCTATTTTCAATAACTTAATTAAAGCCTACACTTTTCTAGTGTTATCTGATAGCTCTCTTCATTCTTTCCTTTTTTTCTTTCTGCATGCATTCACTCAGTTTTTCCTAGGCTTTAATAGCTAGTAACTAACTCCTCCTAAGACTGGCCTCTTGCCTTCTTAAAAATAGTTGAATATTTAGTTACTAACATAAACTTAGGTTTGTTAATTAACTGCATGTCTTCCCAACTTTCGTATCAAAACATTCACAATTTACTATTAAAATAATAGTTCTACAACCTTTATTAGTTTATCTCAAAATAAAAATTAAACAAAATTACTTTCAGTGTTATGAGGGCAATCCTCCCCTCCGAAATTCTTGTCACCGTCCTTGGTGACTATTTAGTTTCATTTAAACTTTGAAATAGAAACGGATAAACTTTTTTCATGACATCCTCTCTTTTTGATGTAGCTTCCTCTCGAGCATAATGTTGCCATTGAACTTTAACTTGTACAATGGTTTGTTTTTTAAGCACGTCATCTCTCATATCGAGTATTCACATTGGTTCTGTGTGAAAGTCTCCCTCCGGTTCCACTTGTAAATTATTCCAAACAATGATATGAAATTTATCAGAAATATATATTTTTTAATAATGAGACATGAAAAACATCATGAATTCTTATGTGTGGAGGAAGAGCCAGTTGATGAGCTGCATGCCCCACTCTAGCCAATACTTCAAAGGGTCCCACTTATATGGGTGCAATTCTGGCATATAATCATGTTCTTAAGGTACTTTTCTTTGGTTCGATCCGTAGGAACACATGTTCCCCTACGTTCTATTCTTTAGCTATCCTCTTCCTGTCGGCTTAACTTTTTTATCTGTCATGTGCAACCTTTAAGTTATGTTTTATTTGTTTTACCTTTGTTTCCATCTGTGCTAACATATATGGTCCTAAACCATTATGT
The DNA here is from genome assembly GCA_001517045.1 of Pseudotsuga menziesii. Lineage (NCBI taxonomy): Eukaryota > Viridiplantae > Streptophyta > Pinopsida > Pinales > Pinaceae > Pseudotsuga > Pseudotsuga menziesii. Next base: position 22,406 of record LPNX010852855.1, on the reverse strand, counting down.
CTTCAATATTTCCTCAATTCAAGGGTACGTGACATCGTCTGCCATACAATACCTCAAAAGGGCTCATTTTGAGAGAGGCTTGATAATTGTTATTGTATGCAAATTCCAATAAATGGATATAGTCTTCCCACTTACCTGGTTGATTCATTACATACATCCTTATCATATCCTCTAATATTTGATTCACCTATTCAGTTTGACCATCGATTTGATGATGATATGTTGTACTAAAATTCAACTTTATATCCATACCTTTAAATAATGACGTCCGGAATTTTGAGGTGAATTTTGCGTCTCGATCAGTGATGATTGTCTTCGGTATCCCATGAAGTCTGAAATTTTTTCATAAATATATGGGAAATGTTTATAGCTCTATAGGTCGATTTTATGGGTATGAAATGTGTCCCTTTGCTTAATTTATCCACTACAACCATAATGGAGTCGAGTTGTTTCCTTGTTTTAGTTATCCCAATTATAAAATCCATGGTTATAGTTTTTCATTTCCATTCTGGAATGGGTATAGGTTGGAATAGTCTGGCTAGATGTTGATGAACAACGTTAACCTGTTGACATGTAAAACACCTAGCTACATATTCATCTGCCTCTTTCTTCATATTGGTCCAACAAAAATCCTTTTTTAAAGATGATATAATTTTTTGATACCCTGGATGTCTAGCACAAGGATTATCATGTAGCTCCCTAAATATTATTTGTTTTATATTTGAATGGTTGGGTACATAAATTCAATTTTTGTAAGGCATAAATCCTTTTGCATCTATCTGATATGCATTATCCTTAGTAACATCAAATCTGCTAATACATTTTTCCATCAACTAGGTATACTCGGAATCATTACTTGATATTGATTTCAATAGATTTTTAAATTCTAACTCATACCCACTAATTACTACAGTGTGCAATGCATGTTGTTGTTGACTAAGAGCATCTACTACTATGTTTTCTTTCCCTTTTATATGCCTAATTTCGAAATCATATTCAGTCAGAAATGCAAGCCATCTGGCTTGGCATGAATTTAATGTTTTTTTATCAAACAAATATTTTATCCCAATATTATCTGTCAAAAACAAAACTTTATTTCCCACCAAATAGCGTCGCCAAATTTTAAGAGCATGGATGATGGTTGCCAATTCCTTGTCATGTACCACATAATTTTTTTCATGCTCCTTCAATTTTTTGAACTCATAAAAAATCACATGACCATCTTGAGTCAAAACCCCTCCCAAACCATCTTTACTTGCATCAATGCACACTACAAAATCTTTATTAGGATCATCAATTCTTAATATAGGTGTTCAATGTCAGTAAGTGTTTCAATTTATCAAAGTTATCTTGACATTGTTGACTCCACACAAATCTAACACTTTTATTCTGAAGGGTTGTTATAGGGTGAGTTATTCTTGAAAAAAATTCTATAAATATGCGATAATATCATGTTAATCCCATGAATGGCCTGATATCATGTACATCCTTCAGTACGGGCCATTCTATAATAGCCTTAACTTTAGCAGGATCAACTGCTACACCTTTTTCTGAGATAGCATGTCCCAAATACTGTACTTCCCTTTTATAAAAATCACATTTACTAAGTTTCGCATATAGTTGATGTTCTCTCAAATTTTTCAAAACCATTCATGAATTTTCCTCATGTTCTTTCCCATTCTTCGAATATATTAGAATATCCTCAATGAATACTAGTACAAATTTGTCCAAAAATATGCTTAGTGCATTATTCATCGTACTCATAAATGTTGTAAGAGAGTTATTCAATCCAAAAGGCATAACAAAAAATTCATAATGTCCATATCTTGTTTGAAATGCAGTTTTGTGAATGTCTTCTTCTTTAATACATACTCGTTGATAACCTGATCTAGGATGAATTTTTGAGAAATTCTTGGCTCCTCTAACTTGATCAAACAAGTCATCAATTCTCGGTAATGGATATTTGTTTTTAATTGTCATTTTATTTAGTTGTATGTAATCTATGCACATTCTAAAAGTATCGTCTTTATTTTTTACAAAAAGAATCGGTGATCCCTAGGGTAACACACTGGGTCGAATGTACTTCTTCTCAAGTAACTCTTGTAGTTGCATTCTTAGCTCTATCAGTTTTGGAATACTCATACAGTAAGGGGCTTGTGATATAAGTGTTGATATAGACATTAAATCTATAGTGAATTCGAAATATCCCGTAGGAATTAGTCGTGGTATCTCATCAAGAAACACATCTTGAAATTCCTTAAGAATAGGAAATTGATCCACTATTGTTTTCAAATTCTTAGATTCATTCTCCATTATTTTAATTACATAAATTTGGCATCCATTCCTAATACATTTTTTTAGTTGTGCAACTGATATTTGTCATATAGATATAGGTCTATAAATTCCTTTTATGGTGTGATAGTTTCCCTTCTCATCGATGCAATCAAAACTTTTATGTAAACAATTGATAATGGTTTTATGATATTCTATCCAATCCATACCAATCAAAATGTCATAGGATCCTAAAGGAAGTATGTTTAGGTAAAATGATGTGTCCATTTCATTAAAACTCAGCTTACAATCTTTTACCATCTCTGTAACTTTATGTTTGACTCCTATTGCTAGTTGTACCAACCATGCATTTTTTTGCTTTTCCTTTACAAGTTTACATTTTTCAACTATTCTTGGTGCAATGTAACTCAAACTAACTCATGAATCAATAAGAATGGAAACAGGTGTATTCAGAATTTTACCTTCTACCTCCAACATAGTGGATTGATGATATGCATGCCGATCTTCCAGTGTAACATTAATTCTAGGTACATTTCTGGCTATGTCATTAACTGTAGAAGCTTCTTGCAGCATGTTTAAGGGGGGGATTTTTATGTTAAGATTGTGGGGATGGTTTATGTATAGATGAATTCCATTACAACCCCAACATTTGATTTCCTTTGTGTTGTTGTTCCCTCCACTATTAAAAGTCTGTGTACCTTTTATTCCATTGTTTGTGATTGAACATGACATGTTATAGTTGTTATCTATATAGCTTCTTGTTCCTTTCCTAAAAGGGGAAGATTTAGATCCTTTCTTGCATTGATCCCTCTTTTCATTCTTTTTGTTTTGTCAAGTTCTAATTAATTCATATCTTTTCTTCAATAAAAGATATCACAAATTGGCCTTCCTAATTGCTTCATCCATGGTCTTGGGCATGTCAAATTAAATTTTATCCTTGTAAGTTGGAGGTAAACAAATGATAAAACGATATACTTTTGCTTTTTCATCCTTCATATATGGTGCGTAACATTTTAAATTAAAAAATTTAGTTAGGAACTCCGCCATAGTTAATTGCCCCAATCTCAAGTCGTTAAACTCTTTGGCCTTTTCATCATAGTATCGTTGTGACAGGTATTCATTTTTAAACAATTCTTTAAAAAGCTTCTAGATTAACTCCTTACTACATAAGCTATTTACGATTTTTGTGTCCTGCCACCACAGAGCAGTTTTCCCACTCAGCTGGAAAATAGCCAAATGTTCCCTCAAATTATTATCATAATTGTATACTTGAAAATATTGTTTTATGTTTAGCAACCAAGCTTCAGCAACCTCTTCAGATTCCCCATTGAACATCGGAGGTCTCAATTTCTTAAATTCCCCTTGTAATTCACAGGTCTTCATTTTTGTTTCTTATATTTTGTTTAATCATCTTTCTTTAATTCTCTAGAGAAGATTGTCTTTAGTTTCCTCACTGTTTCAACTTTTTGTATTTTCATTTCTTTCCTTCCTAGTACTACAAGATTTTTGGACATTATTTTTATGTGGTGCTTGATCTGTTAAGCTTATTAAAATTAACTCATTTATCTCTTCCTGGTCTGATTTAGCATTCATCAGTTTGACATTATCCACCTTAAGACTGTCTAAATCAACCTTCAAACTTATTAGAGTTTCTATCAGTTCCGATTGAATCTCATCGTTACATTTTTCCTCAAGTTCTACGTAGAGGCTTGCATTTTCCAATACTAACATTCCCTCGGGTATGGGTTCTTCTTCCATGATTTGTCCTAGTTCATCCATTGATATGTATGTGTGCAACAAGTATTGGTTTTCTTATTTTTCAGAAATTATATTATTTTTAACTATAAGAGATTATATATATAACTATGTAAATAGGTGATGAACCATTAGGTATGAACGTTATAACCTTGTTTTTATACCATTTGTAACATACCTAACAAGTTATCCCGCATGGGTGTGGCTCATTATTGATTCGCTTGATATGAAGTCACATGTTGTAAAGGAGGTCACGAGTTCAAATCACACCCAAGATTACCTGTGTCCCATGCTTGCAGGTGGTTGTGGGGCACCTAGGAGTATAGTGGTAGCGGGAATGGATCCTTGGACCTTGTGTCACGAAAGTATCAACCTAGTCCCCAGTTTTCGACTCCCCTAGTCACACAAAAAAATACCTAAAATTTTAACAAAGTTTATACATAAAAAAAATTGTTTATATAAATTTCACAATGGTAACAAGTGCATTTACATTTTCCTAGCTAAGAACTTAAGGTTATATTGATTTTAATTTCCTAACCTTTATAATTGTGAGGGAATACAAGTCTTGTGGCTTACTTATCTCTCAAGCTAATTCCAGGTGCATATGACCACAGGTGTAACCTCACCCTTCCTGGAATTTATGGTTGAAGGGCTATACTATTTATAGTCAAATTGGGTGCTCTGGTCATTTCATTGAAATTTATTAACGTACTCTGCCCTGCTATGTGGAAGTATCTGCCTCGACTCCATTATGCTTTACAACTGGGTTCCATTACACTTTTTTACTCGTCCCGTGAATGGAGTAATCTGGATCTTTTCATCCGTGCATAGTTTTTTTTAGCTATTTAGCAGGAATGGTTTGGTTTGCAATGCCTTCATGGCATAGCCATGGTACAAATATGGGGTAATCATAGATCTTTTCACCAGTGCATAGTTTTTTTCAGCTATTTTGCAGGAATGGTTTGGTATGCAATACCTTAATGGAATAGCCATGGTACAACTATGGGGTAATTTGGATCATTTCACCAGTGCATAGTTTTGTTCAGCTAATACGTAGGAATGGTTTGTTCTGCAAGGCCTTCATGGCATAGCCATGGTACAACTATTTGGTTATTCATTGTTGTATAGAGATAAAACAACGATGTTGTTGGTTTCAGGAATTGGGGCTTTTCCCTCATGTTGGATGGATGTGCAATTGCTCTTGTTTTCTGGAGATCTTTGAGTCTCTTCCATGCACATTATTTAGTTATGCACAAGTTCCAGGTGATTGTTAACAACCAAACCTGGAAGGTATATGACTCCAATCTATCGTTCTTCTTCATATTTCCTTATGTGCTTCTGGTTTGAATACTGAATTATTTTCACTATGTATTAATTCCTCTTTCAGGTGTTTCTAGTTGCAGGTGAGTGGCCACCAAAGCTCCAAAGCTCATACCATTTTCGATAAGCCCTTGGACTTGACTCCTTTCACGATTATAATGGGGATGTTTAAAGTTAGAGGAATGTTGGTTTTTCCTCGAATGATTCTATAGGTTTCTTCATATTCTTCCCTGAATGCACAGGTTGGTTAAGAATAGACTGCTAGGATTAAACCACACTTTTGTTTATCTTAAATAGTTGGTTATGACTGTCAGTATGATAGGTTACTAGTACCTTGTGTTTTAAATATTTGTAGGGATTTTTTTGCTATAATTAAAACTCTATATATGGCCATGAACAAGTAATTTCGACTATTAATATTTTGATTTTCCATCGTTCACTACTAGGCTTTACACCTTTACTAAATTCATGTATATACGTAGAGGGTTTCTAAGTTTTATTGGATTGAACAAAATTTAAAAAAAATAGAGAACCTTGTGTTGATAATTTGGTTGTTCTTAATGAGTATGTGTTGCATTGTTTAAATGGTTGTATTACAGTACCTTAAGGGAAATATTCCGGGGTTTTGTATCCATATTTATATTATGCAAGTTAATTACGCAATGTTATTTTCTAATCTTGTTCCCAACTTGTTTGTTAATAACTTAGTCAAGGTTCATACTTGGGATTTTAAAAGAAATACGAAGTGACATCTATTTCATTCAATAATGTTCCATAATCAAGTTAATTTACCATAATCTTATCTTAGGGTTTTGCTAGAGAAATTAATATAAAACACAACTGTAATAACCTACTTAAAGAACACAACTTTAACCATTATCAAGAAAACATAAGCACATAATATTAATCTACCATATATCAAAATATAAATCCTGTACAGTCATTATTTAATGCATAATCATACATTCTTCATCATTTAACTATGCTTGCTCATCAAAATAAATGAAGTTATTATAGCCAATTTATTCAAGTAAATATACTAATGTTAGGTTAAAGTTGAGCATATCTGAATGTATTCTGGAACTAGAAATTGAGCATCCACGCTCCACCCGGACTTAGGAACCTCGAAATCTATTTAAATCTGCAAGGTTTCCACACCCTTTCCCAGAACCACAGTTTATGTTTCACTTCCTCAGTTTTCAAGTTGCCACCAGTCAATTACTTCCATAACCTATAAACACTCTTATAGTGCTCACTGGCAGTTCTTATTCTAGATCCTAAAACTCTTCAGGTGTTCTCTAGCAGCTCTGTGCTATTTTCAATAACTTAATTAAAGCCTACACTTTCCCAGTGTTCTCTGGAAGCTCTCTCTTCATTATTTCATTTTTTTCTTTCTGCATGCATTCACTCTTTTGCCTATGGATTTAATAGATAGTAACTAACTCCTCCTAAGACTGGGCACTTATCTTCTTAAATATAGATGAGTATTCAGTTACTAACATAAACGTAGGTTCTATCAATTAACTACATGGCTTCCCAACTTACGTATCCAAACATTCACAATTTACTATTAAAATAATACTTCTACAACATTTATTAGTCTATCTCAAAATAAAAATTAAACAAAATTGTTTTCAGTGTTATGAGGGGTATTACATTATTAAATCTTAACAGTAATAAAGAAGTTTATTTTCTATCTGGCAGATGCAGTGGAGGAAATGTTAACCAATCAATTTAATTAGTTGTAACAAAATTACATTTAAACGCGAGATTAATGGGAGCATTTAGCTCAGCGTACCTGTTAAGTGAAGGTTATCCCTATAAATCGAGATATTCTCACTACCTGTTGGAGTTGGCTGTCGTACCCTACTCATTCTTGGAATCGTTCTTTCCAAATAACTCTTAGTCTATTGTGGATCTTGTTGTCATAATTGGTTGTGGACTTCGTGAACAATATTGTTGTCCAATAATGAATATGTTTAGTGTTTATTGTCTCTTTTTCCTTTGAGATTGCCATGTGTGAATCACGGTAATTTTTAGGGGCTAAATTTCACCAATTGGCTATTTTTGGGTTTTTTTCAAAAAATAAATTCGATATTTAGTGTCTAATATCACCTATATTACATCAAATATGTTTTTTTTATCATAATATTTGCCAAACTTTACACATTTCACTGTTAATTTTATGTTTCATATTTAATATTTGCCTACCTATCTATAAACATGTTTTTTCAATCCAAAACAATCACCTAGAACACTATACTAAAGTATAATATTAGAATCCTTAAAAAATACCCTGGTGTGAATAAGCATTGAGAGAAATATGAGTGTAGATCTGAAAATGATTTACCATTCCTTTCCTCTAGAGAAAGATAATAATGAACTCACATAGATGCATAACTTGTTATTGTTGACAGTAGTTGACCTGGGTTATTTAATTGTGACTATATTAAGACCTTTAGGACTAGCTAAGATATGAAGAGATGCTAATAGACACCTTAGATCCTCGTTACTGGGGTAGAGGTATTCATCATGCTTTTCCTTAATTACTTCAATTGAGTTTGTTGAAGACCAAATTCACTATTAAACTCTCGTGTAAAACCATTCTACTTAGAATCCTAAGAGCATCAGCAACAACTTGGTCTATTTTCTACCTTTCTTCTATATGACTTCGCAAGATCGTAGGTAAAAACCCAACTCCTTTCGGGTGACCATGCAACTTCTCAAAAAGGTTTACTAGGAAATCTATGAAGGGAAATTTATATAGCCCCTCTTCAAGTGTCTAAACTCAGTGGCCTTAATTTTTAGCATGTCTATGTACTCGGCAGCTTAATATTTAACATGCCCATGGGTCAACATTTTAATCCCTAGTTACATTGGCTACTTAATATTTAACCTTTTGCCAACAACTTAATCTTTAACCTTCTTCCACTAATCTATATTTTCGCGACTTAATCTTTAATTACCTTTCAGTGGATTTTATAACATATTTGGCAGGGAATTAGCTGCATTGTAACTTTCTCCGATTTTATAACATATTTGTCAGGGAATTAGCTACATTGTAGCTTTCTCCCTTGATTTTATTTACTAGTGTCGAGGATTTCTACTTCTAGAAAGGTATTTATATATATTTATCTAGGAGTTTAATTCTATAAAGGTATATATTTATAAAGGATTGTTAATTAAATTTAAGATATTTTTTAACATAATCAAGTAAATTTATAGTATTAAAAGGGGGAGGAATTAATAGGAAGCACACTCTAATTGTTGCTTTCTTATAAAAAAAATAACAAGCAGGTTCCATACAATGGTAAGAGTTTCATCTTGTCAACTGTAATACTACCTAGCTAATGACTTTGCAAAAATATCAACCATCAGACTAGTATATAGTTTTAGGAACTCTCTCACCATGAGAATTGTCTTACAAAACACTAACTAAAATTTTAGAATAGTTACATTGTCACTCGGAGGCTTTTCAAAACACTTTGCAACTACTAGAGACGCAATGCTAAAAGATAACCGTCACATTTAGTAATTTGCTTAACAAGATTGTAGACCTTAAGATGCAGTAAATGTATATCCCATCATTCTAAATTGCATCTTGTTGTCCTCGTTGTTGCAGGTGATGACATTCTAATTTCCAAAAAACTAGGTGGAAGCTTCAAAGTTGAGTATCTTGATAGTTTCAATGCACCAAGGAGTGGAATAAAGAGGAGGAGGAGACTATAAGACTGGAAAGTATCGAGGAAAATATAGAAGAAAGAAGTTGACACCACAAGTCGAGAAGAGGGAAAGACCACTTGAACAAAGTGGATCCAAACATAAGTCATAGAAAGGGGGAGCAACTTAACCAATGACAAGGGAAAGGTCTTAGTCAAAGACAAATCTAGGAGGGCCAAATTTTATGTGAATTAGGGTGGATTAAAGACCCTAGCCATGACACCAGCCAAAAGATATATAAACCATGACGGCCCAGACCATGAATGAACAAACTATAACAAAAAACATGAACGCGTGGACCATAACCATGACATAGACCAATGATCTTGAAAATTATAAAAACAAAGACTAGAAGGTTGGTGACTCGAAGGGGCACAAAAACCAAAATCTATCTAGAATTATTACAAAGACTAGGGGAACATGACCATAAGTCTTAAGAAACATAAACCAGATCCAAGGCTAGCCTTTGTAGAAAGGCTATGAGACTAAGTAGAAAATCCAAATGAAAATTAACCTGAGTCGTAGAAAGTTGAGACAAAGAAGAACTGAATCTCATTCCATACTAAAATAAGTCTTGAAGACAGATTCAAAATGTAGGCCAAATATGTTAACAATTGTCTTCTTATTTAGGATCGAAGTGAATAATAAAGACATTAAATGCACCTAGGTGAAACAGGAACCCAACTTATCCATTTTTTAGGCCTTGTAGAAAAACAATTGTAGAGAGGTACCACATTCAATGGAAGTAATGGAGCGTATTCCATGGCTAAAAATATTTTACATGCAGCAGAGTAATAAATGCTCTGGCTGCAGCATTGTGAACCCTTGGATCTCAACAAGAGTAATAATGGAGCGTATTCCATGGCTAAAAATATTTTACATGCAGCAGAGTAATAAATAATCTGGCTGCAGCATTGTGAACCCTTGGATCTCAACTTGTTGAGATCCAAGGGTTCACAATGCTGCAACCAGAGCATTTATTACTTTGCTGCATGTTTAATATTGTTCTCCGTATTCCATATTACTTAATTATGAGAATTAGATATGAGATTGAAAGATAACGCATGGGACAAGACTTGTGATCCCTTTCCCATGAGTAATTGCACGATCAAATTAATGGATTTTTAATTCATCTTTTAATTCTATAAAGGTATTTATATTTATATGGGATTTTCAATTCTAAAAAAATATTTATATTTAAATTTTCATCGACACAATAATTTTTGTTTTTAATTTGAGATATTTATATTTATATTTTCATTAAACAATATTTTTTATTTAATTTTATAATTCTAACAAAAATAAATATATTTATATTTTCATTATAATAGTTCTTTGTTTATTTCTAAATTTATTATATTTTTATTTTTTCTTATTTATGTTTAAATTTACCTTTTATTTATAACATATTTTTTGGTTAAATCTTTATTTATACTATTTTCCAACATTTTTAGTTCTAACTACATTTAAATTCAATACATTTTCAGGATTCATGAAATCCAACATTTGTGTGTAGATAATTAGTCCATGAGACCAGTAATTAATGACTTCATACAAATATCTTGGAATTATAACATTGAGAAAATGATTAATGAAAGATTTAAAAAAAATCTAGACATAACAACAATTGTAAATAGTAGCTTGTGAAGTTTGGGTTGCAGTATTCCTAATAGAACTGTGGAGAAGGATAAACTAAATCTAAAAGAATTATAATATATAGACTTAGTGATGCACGTAAATTGAGCATGGAAGACACAGGGCCCACTCAGAATACCTCATCTCATCTCGTGGACACCTCAAAGGAGGGTCCCCATGCTGGATGCCACAATGGGCCACATGGACCAAAGTGGACACAAGGCAGTTCCAATCCATGCGAAGCACATGCACCAAAGTAGCCCCCATCAATGAGCCACCACCTCAATCTACAACGACCCATGCGATTGTACCTAAGCATATCGGTAAGCACAACAAGAGATATGAAGCAATAGAACGACATGACGAAGTTTGATTTCACTCGCGCATAGAGGTACATGGTAATCATGGAAACAATTTGGAGCATTCATCCCAAAGGTGATTGGAGTTCACCCTCATTCTCACTGTTGAGAATGGAGAATCGACAATGACAATCACCACGGTGTGTGATAGGGGGGAAACAAACTTGTAGGAGCCAAGCTTCAGAAGCCCACCACAAACCATCTCAGAGTGGTTGTAGCTACAAACCACTACAAGGATGCCATCCCTTGCACTTGAAAAATGGAAATAGAAATAATGGAGCGGAAAATATGGTAGGAGACTGTCATTTTCTAAGAGTTGGATGAATTGCAAGCCTTGGAAAATTGGATTACTGAACCAAAGGACTCATGCTATCGACAAGCTCTCTACAACCTCTCATTGATAAATTTATAGATAAAGAAAGTTCTTCTTGGCCGACATATCATGATTGACCGAAGAAAGGAAATTGATAGTCTAAAGGAGGAATTGTGGTTGCTTTTAGAGTTGACCATAGATACCAAAGTTTTGAACTCCATTCTAAACCATATCGACCGTGACATGAGAGTTGAATTCATACCCCCGAACCTCCCCTTTTCCAACCAACCCCAGTAATGTCGAGTAGGAAGACGAGGACTTGAACAGGGAAGTGTAGGATATGGAGAAGAGTAATGCATTCTTCCAAGTAGAAGAGGGTTTCAATCCTTTGGAAGATTGGATACATATAGATTCTAGAAACAATATTATGTTATATAAGTGCTTATTGGTCCTAATATGGGTCAACAAATCTCTTATAAGTCAGGTCCTCATGGAGAAAAACACAGAAATCATTAACCTCAATAAAAAGTTAAACATGTTGCAATAATAGAGGAGCATGAATAATATTATGGGTGGAAAAATGTACATCATAGATAGATGTCTGGACCAAAATTTCACACCATAATATTTTCTAGTTGGGAGCTCCTATGACAATCCACTCATCATAGATGAGAATGAAGACTAGCCTAGTACAGAATGGGGTCTCTTTCTACATTCTTTCCATATTTTTTTATATTATCATTAGTGGCTATTTTGTAAATTCTAAAGTCAATACTCTAGACTCGGTATTAGGAAAGAAAGCTTCTATAGGTTCTTAGACAATCCCTTTATCTATCAACAATGTTAGCACTATATCATACATAAATATCCCACCTGAACAATAACATACACACATAACTTTCAGGTACTTCATTTTTGTTGGAGTACTTTTTGTTTTTAATCAAAAGAAACTGACAGTCCAATGCAAATCACAAATTCACAAAGTGAGAACAAACAAATACATCACCAATGGAAAAGTGGCAGGGGAGTTCTAATGCTTTGCTCCATATCATCCTTGGTAGTAGATTTCATTTTACACCAACTTTTTCCTAACTCAGTTTTGGTCAACAAAATAAACTTGAAAGGCATCAACAAATCAGGGCATTCCATCATGATTCCATCCTTGTAATTAGGGAAAACATCAAACTGCCAACAAGGGTGATGTCGGTCATGAGGTGTCCCTAGTTTTCAAGACCATCAGAAATATAGAATATTGAATATTTTTTTTATAAATTGTTGCAATCACACTAAAAAATCCTCGTATAAAATTCCTTGCATTGCTGCCACAACTCATAATTTTGTTGTGAAACATGAACTTGACTCTGAATTTAGAATTCATATCCAATTAACTGCTTAGAATGCCTGAACAGTCCACCATCTCCATATATTGTATCTTCAAGGAAAAGAAACAAATGTTAATATACTTTATAGTTGGTCTTTGCCATATCCATGAATTAAAATGGTCTTTAAATTTATTACAAAAATGAATCAATGACATTGCCTATGAACTAAGCTATAAAAATCACAATCCAATTTAAGAAAAAAATGTGGATACCCACTACTAAATAGCAACAAACGACATATCAAGAACGAAAATCCTATATGAAATGGCCTTCCTTAGAGACATTCAAAGTTGGGATGTCAATGGAGAAAGGCAAAGGGATAACTCCATAAGGAGAAAGGTGCTACATGAATCTGCTCAAGGACAGGGAAGCTGTTAGAGAGGAGGCATCAAATTCTAGCCTTCAAGAACAATTGTTGCAAATAGAGAAAACCAAGACAGAATCATTGGTTAGCTAAATCTTCAAGAAGATCCAATGGATTCTAAAATGAGGTCAACCAAAAATGAGGAACAACTCATCATCACTCAGAATGGCATCTTCAGGAGCAGTGCAGCCATCACCAATGTAAAGGGAAAACAGAACCAACAACTCGGTCTTTTGTTGGAAGTTCCAGTCAGGACTTGTTCCTATTGAAGAGGAGTGACAACCACCAGAAGAAGCAGTTAAAGATCAAGAAAAATGAAATGCTAATTTGTAGGATGCTGCTTCAGAATTATTTTTTAGTTTAGTCCTCTATTGCAATTGTTTATCATGGAAGATGTCACAAACATTTTTGTTAACTTTCAGAAAAGGAGGTTTGGCCAACAAGGCCATAGGAAATAATAGTATAATGGCTGTTGTATCAGAGTTCCATGATTATCTTTTCCAAAGTTTCTGCAGACAGTTGGTCTTCTAGTTCAGATTCTGTCTAAGATTTCTATATTTTACATACTTTGCAACTCCAAAAATGGGGCCTACAATCTGATATAGTAAAACCTTTTCCTTTTTCCGTGAAACAAAGAATGTAAATCTGTCTATAGTGATCTGGACAATAAACCCTTAGATCTAAACTGGTATCATAAATGACAGCCATACTAGTGGAGTGTTTATTTTTCAAGTCACTTTCAGACTTGTAGAGTCAATCCTATCCAGGAAATAGTTCCTATCCTAGAAGTAACCAGATCCTTATGCTCCTTTAGATTTCAATAGTC